>PVLD010034349.1:0-12761 GCA_004027595.1 Dinomys branickii | reverse complement strand
AAAAAAAAAAAAAAAAAAAAAAAAAACAAAACAAGACCAATGGAGGGACTCACCCAGAATCACAAAGCTGGTTAGTGGCCAAGCTGGGACTCAACCCCATCCTGTCTGAGTTTCAAGCATCTGGGCTTTGATGTTTTAAATTAATTATTAATTAATGTTTAATATGTGCAGGTGTTTATAGTTGGAGTGTGACATTTCAGCGCACATAGGCATCACAGAACGATCAGAGCAAAACAGTAGATTATCCACCTTCAAAGACTTGTTGTGTCTTTCAGATGGAAACTTCTTTATTGCAGCTTTTTTCCTCTGTGATACTGGGGACCTCAGCTGGGATGTCCTGCCACTGAGCTACATCGCCAGCCCTTTTTCTTCTAAGCCAGGATCTTGCTATGTAGCCCAGGCTGGGCTTGAAGTCAGGATCCTCCTGCCTCAGCCTCCCCGAGTGCTGCTGGGATGACAGATGTGCACCACTGTGCCCACCCCTTCCAGCAATTTTGACTTTTCCAACATTGTTAACTGCACCCCCCCCCCGCCACGAGGACACCCTCACCTTGGGTGGACATTCCCTTCCCTTGCTTGCATCAGGATAATAAAAATATTAATCACAGTGCAAGGGATTTAACTGTTAACATCCCCCAGGCTGCCAGCCAAAAGACCAAGCAGATCTTTGCTATTTCGCTGTTTCTAAAGGAAGTATAGGGATCAGGACATCAGGTGAATTGCCTGAAGTTACACAGCTAGAGGAGGACCCGAGAATAACCCAGGTCTCTTAATGCCCCTCCACACGGGCAAGGGCTGGCATCAGGCCTGTGTCAGTGACTGTGGCATCTCTGTGGGTGCTGGGACATGAGACAGCTTGGGGGGCAGGGAGCTGCTGTACACACCAGGGAGACCCGGACCCTGTGACTTCCTCCTTCCCCATCACGTTGGGAATCTCAGAGCTCAGGTCTCCCCTAAAAGGGCAGGGAAGAAGCAGAAGTGTGATCTTTTTTGGTTTGATTGTTTCACTGCTCTGATTTTTTTTCTCTTCTGTTTCATTAAACGCAAAAACAAACCTGCGTGTGATGACACAGGCCTGTCAATCCTAGCACTCAGGAGGCTGAGGCAGGAGGATCACCAGTCTGGACTACATAGTGAGTTCAAGACCAGCCTCAGCCACATAGTAAGACATTGTCTCAAAAAAACAAAAGAACAAAATAAAATTTAAAACGGGCTGGGAATGCAGCTCAGTGGGAAGGCCCTGGGTTCCATCCCCTGTACTGAAAATTTAAAAATTTCTAGAATTTTGCCACTAGTTGGGTGTGGTGCATAAGCCTGTAATCCCAGCACTCAGGAGGCTGAGGCAGGAGGATCACTCCAAGGTCAAGGCCAGCCTAAACTTCAAAACAAGACTCTGTCTCAAAAAAACATAATCACCACCAAAATTCTGTCTTTGAAGCCTGTCACTTTCCAAAAGCTGCGAAGGACTATGGCATAAGTGGGGGGCACAGTCTACTTCAGGAAACCCCAGCAGGGGCAGGCTGTGGGCTGTGGGAAGCACCCTTTCCACCTGGCAGCTGAGGGGCCTAGACAGGAAGTGGCTGCTTCCTCCTGGAGATGGAGGAGGAAGTGGAACCAGGCACTGCCAGGAAGGAGCTGGTGTGCTGTGCCTAGCCCCAGCCTTCGCGGGGTCCTAGCACCAGGGCCCAGGACACAGAGCAGCTGGAGACACAGAGGGCCAGGCCTGAGGCAGCTGGGGTGGGGACAGGACAAGAGGCTCAGCCTCTGGGCCCACCTCTGGTTCGGACTCTGCAAACCCCAGACAAACCCTGGTGCCTCCCTGGGCCTCAGTCTCCCCATCTGTCATTGGGTGACTGTGGCTTTTCTCTCCCAGACATGGAAGAACAGGGCAGACTTTGGAACCAGGGTCAGTGCTGTGTGACCTCAGAGAACCAGTAGGGCCTCTCTGGTGCGGTTTCTGAAACCTGGAATACTAAGGGCGTCCACCCCGCTGTGCTAAGGACAGGGCTAGTTCTTTCGTGACTTCCTCCTGACCACCCCCCCCAGGTGATGACTTCATGCTCAGGACAAATGCCCCCCCATGCCACCCCTCCCTACCCAACCACCCCTTGAGCAGCTTCCTCAAAGAAGTTCAACCTCCTCCAGGGAGACAGAAAGAAAGACTGGATTCAATTCCTGTTTTCACCCAGTGTTGGGACACAGATGGCCCCTGATGCTCCCAACAGAGGGGCTTCCTGGTTTGGGCTCGGGTGGCCTGGGTCAGGGAGTCTCCCCATGGCAGGAAGGCGTGGGGGGGGCTCTCCCAAGACATGGTCCATCCACTGGCTCAGCCGCATGGAGGCCTTACTTTTTGTTTTTTCAGAACTGGGGATGGTACCCAGGACTTCTCACTGAGCCACAGAGACGGGGACACAGGCATGAACAAGACAGACCCGGTCTGTGTGCCAGACGAAGGGTCCGCAGATGGACACGTGGGTGCCCGCAGCAGGCAGACAGTGAAGACGTCAAATAGAGGCAGGGAGGGGGCAGGGGCTGTCTGGGGGACCGGAGGCCAGGAAAGACTTCTCTGAGGGGGAGGCCCTGTGCCTCTGACCCGCGTAGCTTGAAAGGGCCACTCTGCAGTGGCTGGTGGGAAAGGCGGGGAGCTGTGGACAGAGCAGGGCCACATTGTTTAAGGACAGATCCTAAAGCTGATAAACCCCTTGCTGCTGGGTCAGCACAGAAAGGGACCAAGATGCCAAGGACCAATATCAAGAATGAAGTGGAGCCAGGCATGGTGCCGCACACCTGTGATCAGAGAACTCAGGAGGCTGAGGCAGGAGGATCACTTTGAGTTTGAGGCCAGCCTAAACTACATAGTGAAACCCTGTCTCCAAAAAAAAATTCTATTTTTTTTTGGAGTTACTCAGTAGGAGTTAGTACATCTTAACATGTACATGAGTATGTGTACTGAGTAACTCCTAGTAACTCAGGTGTTACTCAGTACATCTTACATGAATGAACAAATGAATGAATGTGTAACTCAATCAATTTGTCCTGGGGCTCAATCAATCAATCTTGGCCCCAGGACAAACCCCAGACCAGCCCTCCTTGGTCAGGGTAGGGGATGTGGATGCCAGGGAGAGCTGAGTGCCTTCCTCTCTGGAGACAGACGAAGAGGTTGGAGTGGCCCCTCCCTGTGGCTGGCCAGCCGGCTGGGCAGGTTGTGCACTGGGCAAGCACATAATTCCCTTTCCATGACATAGGCATGGGGTGTGCTGGGCCTGCCCAGCAGTTGGCCCCAAAGCCCCCACTGGGCCACATGTCTGAGCCACCTCTGCTCCTTACCTGTGTCCTGAACAGGGGACCCAGGAGGCCACCACTCCCAGCTCCCATGAGGAACCTGGCTTTTCTGTGCCTCGGTATTCTCACCCAGGAAATGGGTCCCTAGGATCTTCCTCACCCCTGGCACTTTGCTTGTTTCCCCGGCCCTGTCCCTGGTCCCCAGCAGGTGGGTCCTCTGCTCACCCAGCAGCAGCAGCTTCAGCTCCCCTCGGTCCTGCTTCTTCTGCTCCAGGAGAATTTTGTTGATCTCCTGGTCGATCCTGGCTGCCGTCTTCTCCTCCTCCGTCAGGCACCAGGGACAGCAGGACCAGGCCAGGGAGTGGGCCATGGTGGGGGTGCCTCAGAGGGCACCAGGGGGCATCGCCCCGGCCCCTCACTACACAGGGCACCCCCAGCCCTGCTGGCTGCCCAGGTCTGGGGAATTCCTCCCCCGAGGACTCTGCCGCGCCACCTGGGGCCCGGGTGAGCCGGCTGGGGCTTTGGCGGCGAGGCCTTCTGCTGGGAACTGGGCGGGGCCGCAGAGGGCGGAGGGCGGAGGGCGAAGGGGAAGAGGCTCCCGCCCACCCCTAACCTGCCCAGACAGGTTGGCTGCGAGGTCCCCAGCTGAGGTTCAGAGGGGCCGCTGAGCTCGGGAAGGCACCCAAAAACCCCTTGCTGCGTCGGCACCCCGTGGTGACCACGGAGCCTCCTTCCTCATTCTGGAGAAGGGTGGCCCTCCCACCCCACCCCCGGGCTGCGACACCGCCCGGAGTGCCACCCCTCCGCGTGGCCAATTAGGAGCTGACATCACTTCTGAGGGCTGCAGCCTGTCATCCTGGCACATGGGGAGGCTGAGGCAGGAGGATGGCGAGTTTCAGCCCAGCGACTTAGTGAGACCCTGTCCCAAAATAAAAATCAAAATAAGGGCTGGGGATGGAACTCAGGGCAAAAGGCCTGGGGTCAGTGGAGGGGTGGGGAGCAGCACGGAGAGACGACTGAGGCCCAGCAGCACCTCCTGCTCATATGAATCCGTGGCTGCGGACAGATCAGGACACTGAGGCACAGAGCGTGGCTTCCCAGGGGCTGCCCCAGCGAGATGGCAGGGCTGAAACTCCTGGCTCAGCCGCGGGGACCGGTAGTTTTCAAATGTTCAGAAGGCAGATGTGGGAGGGCCCGTGGCTGCCCGTGGCACAGGCTCACAGCGCATCTGCTGTGCACCAGGCATGGTCCTGGGCACCGTGACACCACAGAGCAACGGACAGAACCTGCCGCCGTTCTGGCCAGGGAGAGAAAAGAACTAAAAACAATCACAGCCGGTTGGATGATGATAAATTCTTTTTCTTTCATTTTTTGGGTTGAAACTCAGGGCCTTGTGCCCGAAAGGCAAGCGCTCAGCAGTGAGGGACAGCCCCAGGCCTTATCATATTTTATTCTGAGACCCGCTATCCCTAAGTGGCCCAAGCTGGGCTTCAATTTGCAATGCTTTTGCCTCAGCTTCATTAGTAGCTGCCATGACAGGCATGGACCACCACGCCAGAGTGGTTTGGTTTGTTTTGTTTTTGTAGTGCTGGGGCTGGAACCCAGGGCCTCATGCCTGCTAGGCAAGCACTCACCGCTAAGCTATACCCTGTGGCCCACGGCCCCATGCAGTGGCCAATTCTGTGGGAAAAAGAGAAGAAGGATGTGGGGAGAGTGTGGGCGGGGGGGCGTTGATTTTAAATAAGGGCATAAACCAGCCATGGGGGCGCACGCCCATCATCCCAGCACTCAGGAGGCTGAGGCAGGAGGATCACTGAGTTCAAGGCCAGCCTGGGCTAGAGTGAGCTCAAGCACAGCCTAAACTCCACAGCCAGTTTCTGTCTAAAAACATAAAAATAAAAATAAATAAATAAATAAGTAAAATAAAAAGTGGACGAAATGACTTCTGGGGTTCAGAGGAGTCAGACCAAACAGTCCCTTTGGGCATAAAAAATTGGAAATTGAATTGGAGATCAAAGAGGCTTTCCCAAATCAAGTCAAGAGACCAACCTGCTTCATCTCCCCGCTAAACACCCAGGGCCCTAGAAGTAGGCTGGGGAGCCTGGGGATGGGGCAGCAGGGTTCCTTGGGAGACAGCACAAAAGAAAAGGTGGGCTGGGTCCCTGTATCTGTCTGCAAGCAGCCCGGTGCTGAGCAGGTCCACAGCTCCACCCAAACCTCCCCTCCCCAGAAGCAGGGCACAGCAGAGGGCTGGGTCAGACTCTCCCAGGTTGGCACCCGAGGCTCAGGGAGGCCGAGTGAGAGCCCCGGGCCACACAGCCGCTGGCAGCAACGGTCCCTCCTGCCCCACCCGGCTCAGCCCAGCCGTTGACGGGCCCACGCCTGCCCCAGCTGACGAGAAGGAACAGGCTGCGGTTTTCTGGCTGTTGATTCATTGCGAATGGCAGATGGGGCGTGTGATAGGGGCCCCGTGGGGTCACTAGGGCCAGAAGGCACTGCCCTGCCCGCCTGCCCGCTGCCCTCGACCGGATGCACTGTGAGGCCCCGGAGGGTCAGGGATGGCTGCTGTGGGGAAGGAACCACCAGCAGGACTGGATGGCAGGGCAGAGCCACAGGCTGGAGAACTCCTGGCATCTCCCCTGCTGGACACCAGACCCCCGGAAGGTCCAACCCTCACTCTAATACCATCCATGGCTCCTACTGGCCTCACAATAAAGAACTCAACTCAGCTCCCTCCCTTCAGCCCCCTTAGGGTGACCCCTGGTGAGTTTTCAATTCTCCAACTTAAAATTAAAACAAGCCACTTCCTGTCCACATGTGGGGAAGGCATCCTGGATAATTTGGCACGCTTTATGAATACATTCATTTGGGAATACAAGCATGAACATGTGTATATCTAAAATATTACAGAAGAAAAGAAAATTCAACAAAGCACAGTAAGTCATACCTGTCATCCCAGAGACTTAGGAAGCTGAGGCAGGAGGATCATAAGTATGAGCCCAGTCTGGGCAAATTAGCAAAACTGTGTCTCAAAATAAAATTTAAAACGGTCTGGGAATGGAACCCAGGACCTCACACATGCTAAGCACGTTTTGAATTACACCCCAATCTATTTATTTATTCAGTATTTATTTAGTACTGTGGACTGAACTCAATGCCACATCCCCGGACCTTTTCACGACTTTGACACAAGAGCCTCCAAAGCCAACAAGTTGCCCAGGCTGGACTTTCAATTTGTCCTATTCCTGCCTCAGCCCTAATTTTAAAAATTTATATAGTACCAGCCAGGCATTGTGATACACGCCTCTGACCCCAGCGCTTGGGAGGCTGAGGTGGGAGAGTCACTGTCAGTTCCGGGCCAGTCTGGGATACATAGTGAATTTAAGACCACCATGAATTACAGAGCAAGACTCTCTCTCAATAGGCTGGGCGTGATGACGCATGCCTGTTATCCCAGCACTGGGGGAGGCTGAGGCAGGAGGATCATCTCGAGTTCGAGACCAGCCTGGGCTACAAAGTGACCTCAAGGCCAGCCTGAACTGCAAAGCGAGACCCTGTCTCAAAAAGACAAAAAAAAAAGCAAAACAAAAGCAAACAAACAAAAAAATTAAAATTAACATCATGCCTTTCGCTTTTTCTGTGCACCATTCTAGGAATTTTCGCAAATATGTTCATGGATATAAATCAGCATAAAAACCAGCTTCAGAATAGAGTTCCATTACCCAAAAAATCTCCCTCTGTAGGTTACTCTTTCCTCAGCCGCTTCCTCTGCTTATCCCCCCACCCCTGCCAACCACTCGTCTGCCTTTGTTGCTATGGTTTTTATCTTTTTGGGAGTGTGACACCCATGAAGTTGTCCCTGACCCGTCTATGACACTGGCTTCCCTGACCTAGCCATGGGCTTCTCTCTGTGTTGCTGGGAAACTCGCTCCTTTTTGTGGCTGAATGATATTCCTCTACGCAAATGCACCGCTTTTATCTGTCGCCCACCTTCATCACTTTTCGTCACTGGGACAAAACATGCAACACCCACAGTTCTAGGGAAGAGAGCTCAGTCCAAAGCTGGCTGGTGCCGGGGCAGAAATACGCTGTGGAGAGGCCTCGCAAAGCAAAGCTGCTCAGCCCAGGGCAGCCAGAAAGCAGAGAGAGAAGGGAAGAGTCAGACAAAAATGCACCCTACCAGGCCACACCCCGGTGCCCGCCCCAGCCAGGCCCCCTCCTAACACCACACTCAGGTTCTACCTGCCACGCACCGCCCCCCATGGATGCATCCACCGGCGAGCACAGCGCCCTGTGACCCCAACACCTTCCACGCATGTGAGGCTTTCGGGGGACATTTTTAGATCTAAACTATAACATTCTGTTCCTGGTCCCCAAAGCCCATCTCATTATGCAAAATGCATTTAGTCCCATCTGCAAGAGTCAGCAAAATCTTAACACTTCCAGCAGGGCTGAAAAGTCCAAGTCCAACGTCTCCTCTGAGACTCAAGGCCATTCACTCTCAGCTCTGAGCCCCGAAAGCTCAAAAGGAAAGTTGAACACCTCCAAAAGGCAGTGGCACAGGTGAACATTCCTGTTGCAAAAGGGAAGAACAGGCAGCTAGGAAGAAATGGGACTAAAGCAAGACTGAAACCCATCATGGCAAACATTAAATCCTGTAAGTCCTTGTCCAGTACCTAAGGCAGCCTGTGGCTAGATGTAAGCTCCGGAGGACTTGGGAAGCCCTGCTTCTGTGGCACTGCCAGTTGCAGCCCACCTGGCTTCTCTCCTGGGATGGTTTTTCTCACTGCCTGCAGCTTTCCTCAACAAAGGATCTGTGCTCCTGGCTTCTCCACTTTCCCAGGGTCTCCACTATACTTTTGGCTTCACACTCAGTTTCACACCCTGCCTGCTCAGCGGCACATTGGCTAACCTCCCACGCCTGATGAAATCTGGATGAAAGCCTTCCTCACACCACAGCTCCTGCATTCTGCATGTGTCTAAAACCAGCACCATGCGGATGACACCAAGGTCTACCACCAGCTGGAGCAGTAGCTGGGCCCCCTTATATTATGGCTGCAGAGGCCTCTGAGTGTCTGGGTGACTGAACTCAAGGAAGCATTTCCATATATGGTCCTAAAAGAGCAGGATGCCCTGGAGTTGTCTTCTTCTTCTTCTTTTTTTTTTTTTTTTTGAGCTGTCTTCTCAAGGCAAAGTCTTTTAAAGGTGTTTACGTTTTTACACCCTTGAGCCTGTGAAAGGTGGGATCTGGCCAGTTCCTGAAACATCTTCAAGCCATCTTTCCTATGCTCCTGATGAAAAGTACTTGGCTTCTTTAAGTTCTCTTTAGCTCAGAATTTACAGATGATTCCTTTCTGGCAACAGAAAAAATTTTCAAATTATTCAGGCTCTGCTCTTTTGCTTCTGATCCTCACTGCAAATCTGAAAGAGAGCCACCAGCAGGACCCATGCCACAGCCTGAACATTGGGCTGCTTTATAAGTTTCTCCACCAGAAGAATTCGTCCACCAACCTTAATCTCAGTCTCCTTTAAAGTCTCAGGACATGGGCAAAATGAAGGCAAATTTTCCACCAGAGCGTAACACAAATAGCCTGGAGTCCAACCCTCAATGGGGTCCTTGCTCCCGAATGAAACCTCCAGAGCCTGGCCTGTACTGTTTGCATTTCTATCAGTATTCTGGTCTTCTGAGCCTGACCAGACTCTCTCATTAAGCTCAGTGTTCTGGGTTGTATAAAGGTGTCTCCCCAAAGTCTCATGAGCTAATAGGTGGGCTTTTCACAGTTGGCTGGATCCAGGGAGTCTGATACTGGGATTAAGGGTGTGTGTCACTAAACTAGTACACTGATTGAAATCAGCATAGCTCTGGGTGTGGTGCGGGTGATGTGGAATAAAAGAGAAAAAGGGGCTAGCTTCTGCTGCTTCTGCTGCTTCTGCTGCTTGCTGCTTTTTGTCTTCCCTGCCACACTATGAACTGTCTCTCCTCTGTGACGCCCCTTTGCCACACCACCCTGGCTGGGAGCCAGCTGATTGTAGATTGAAATCTCTACGAACTGTGAGATGAAACAAACTTTTCCTCCTTTAACTCTGGGTGTCGGGCACTTTGCCTCAGGAATAAGAAAAGTAACTGAGACACTGGGCTTAGGGCACCCTAGGGCGGCTTCTCTAGCAAGCATCTCCAAACCTTTCCAAACTCCTCCCACAAATCAGTGCCAAAGGCTTCTGAACCAGATGGTCCTGTGCAGCCACAGCAATGGCCCTGCTCTTCTCTGGTACCAAAATCTATCTCAGTCATTTTCTCATTCCTGGGACAAACATCCAACATCTGCAGCTTAAAGGAGGAGACGCTGATTCAGTGCAAAGTCGGCTGGTTCCAAGGCAGAAACACATGGTAGGAGGGGCTGGTGGAGGACAGTTGCTCATCCTGTGGCAGCCAGGACGCAGAGAGAGAAAGGGAGGAGGCAGGGTTAAAAACATGCCCTTCGGGGCCACACCCCCAGTGACCACCTCCAACCAGGCCTCAGTTCCAAACAGCACATTCAGTTACCATCTGACCTTCCGCACGGATGGATGAGGCTTTGGGCAGACCCCTGAGGTCTGAACTATGACACCATATGTGATGTGTCAACTTGAGTAAGTTCAGAGTGCAGCAGACTGGCAGACCGTGGTGCTGACTGGATCTGTGCATGAGCTACAGGTCGGCCAGTCCCCCGAGGTGGGGAAGGCCCACTCTGTCGTGAGCAGCACGAACCGGAAGGCTTCAAGCCTGGACGCCATACAAAAGGGAAAGAGAAAGGAAAGTGCCCGTTCTGAAGAGCTCCGCCTTCCTCCGTGGATGTGCTCTTTGCTGCTGTCGTCACTGGACACTGGTCTCTAGGCATCTAGTTTGGGGTTTTTTTAAATCATTCCAATTCGGACCACAGTGGCGACCCTCCCTCAGCTTCCAGACCTTCAGCCGTGGCCTGATCTTGCACTTTGATCCCTCTTCCTTCCTGCTTTCCACCTTCACGGCCTGAGCAGCTACTGGACCCTCCAGCTCTCCAGTGTGCAGATGGCTATTATAGGCCCTCCCACCTCTGGTGTTGTAAGCTACCTAATAACACCCCCTTGCATAACCAGTAGAGTTTGTACTCTACTGATTCTGTTTCTCCAGAGAACCCTGGCCAAGGCACCATCAAAGGACACTGCCCTTGTGTGTCCCGTTCACAGTGGTTGTGGACACCACAAAAGAGCAACTTCCGTTTCCACAGGATAAATTCCTACAAGTGGGATTCCTGGGTCACATGGTAATTGCATGTAATTGTATGATAATTGTATGTCTAACTGTGGAATAAACAACTATTTTTCCAAGGAGCTGTGCTAGTTCACACCCCCCACTGGCAATATGTGAGAGTTCCAGGTGCTCTGTGTTCTTGTCAACGCTTGGCTTTGTCAGGATTTACTATTTTTACCCAGTATAAAACTCAGGTAATGACACTTCATTATGGGGTGAGTTTGTATTTCTCTGACAATCTTTGAGATGGAGTAGCACTCCACATGTTTATTTTCCACCCATATGTCATCTTTGGTGAATTCATCTTTTGCTGAGTGGCTGGCTTTCTTATTACTGATTTTTGAGAATTATTTACATATTCTAGATATCAGTCCTTTTTGGGACATGTGACATGCAGATATTTTGCTCCAGTCTGTGTTTGTCTTTTCATTCTCTTAGCTGTGTTATATGCAGAGCAAAATTTTTGACTGGTGATGTTCAATTTATCAGTTTTCTTCATGATTTTGGCTCACATTTTTGGTTTTTTATTCAAGAATTCTTGGCCAACATCTAAGTCTCCAATGATGTTTTTCTTTTAAGAGTTTTACTGTTCTACATTCAGATCTATGATCTATTTTTAGTTAATTTTTTGTTTTTGTTTTTTAAACACTCTTGCTCTGTAATTCAGGTGGGCCTTAAACTCACTATGTAGCCGGTAGCCTTCAACTCATGGTGATCCTCCTGCATCAGCCTCCCAAATGCTGGAATTACAGGTGTGTACCATCACACCCAGCATTAGTTAATTTTTGTATACAGAGTACTCTCCAAATTGGGGGTTTCTACTATTTATTATTATTATTTTTCAGGTTTCCAGATGTTCTGGCACTGTTTGTTGAAAAGATTCTACTTTCCCCAGTGAATTGCTTTTGCCAAAAATCATTTCTCATTATTTGTGATGCACTCTAAATTCTTTTCTCTTCCATGGTTCTATGTATCTGCTTTTTTCCATTATCACTTTCTTAAAACAGTACTGGGGGCTTTCCAGTGAGCTACATTCCCAACCCTTTATTATTTTAAGATACAGTCTTGCTACTTCACTAAGTGGCTGAGGCTGAACTGCAATTTGTAATCCTCCTGCCTCAGCCTCCCAGAGCACTGGGATTACAGTGTACACCATGGTGCCTGGCTCCAGTACCACACATTGTGCATAGATAACTGTTATTTGATATGTGTGATGTAATGGAATGGGCGATGGTTACCTTAGGGGTCAACATAACTGGGCCACAAGATATCCAGATATTGGTCGAACACCATTCCATTATTCTCAGTGTGTCTGTGAGCATTGTTCTGCAGGAGAAGGACATGAGAATCCGTGGACCGGTCACGCCCTCCCAAAGAGGATGGGTCTCGTCTCTCCAATCAGTTAAAGACCTGCTTAAAGCAAAAAGGATGAAAATGTGAGAACCCCTCATCTCACTCTTTTCTCTCTCTCTCTCTTTTTTTTTTTTGAGACAGGGTCTCACTATGTAGTTCTTGCTGGCCTTGAACTCATTATGTAGCCCAGGCTGGTCTCAAACTCACAGCAATCCTCCTGCCTCAGCCTCCCAAGTGCTGGGATTACAGACCTGCACCACCATGCCAAGTATTTTTTAAAATATCTTATACATAAATATATTTTTAATTATATTTTTTAAATTAAATTTTTAATTTTAAAAATATTTTTAATTTTTAATTTTTAAAATTAAACTATATTTTTAAATTTTTTAACTTTTTGTTGTTTTCTGAAACAGGGTCTCACTATGTAGTTCTGGCTGGTCTTGAACTCACTAGGTAGCCCAAGCAGGCCTCAAACAGTAGCAATCCTGCTTCAGCCTCCTGAGCCCTCGATTACAGCTGTGCATCACCATCCCTAGTTTGGTTTGATCCTAAAGGAGAAACATCAAATCTCTCACAACTAAGTACAGCATCATCTGAGTTTTCTTGCTATTGTCTTTGTTTTTTATTGATTTTCTTTATCAGATTGAGAAAGTTCTTTCTATCCTTGTTTTCCTGAGAGTTTTATCACAAAGGAATGTTGAATTATATCAAATGCATTCTCAGCCGGGCGTGGTGGCACACACCTGTAATCCCAGTACTCAGGAGGCTGAAGCAGGAGGATCATTGCGAGTTTGAGACCAGCCTGGGATACAGAGTGAGCTCAAGGCCAGCCTGAACTGCATAGTGAGACCCT
>PVLD010034348.1:0-12761 GCA_004027595.1 Dinomys branickii | reverse complement strand
GAGGGAGGGAGGGAGGGAGGGAGGAAGGAAGGGAGGGAGGGAGGGAGGGAGGGAGGGAGGAAGGGAGGAAAAGTTGAGAAAAGGAGAAAAGAAGACAATGTAAGGGAATAGATCTCAATTCAGCTGTGTCTTGAAAATTCTGTCTAAGTATCATTGTTTAATGACAAACTCCCAAATAACCTTGCCCAGTAACCCTTCCCCAATACTACCGCTTATTATCCATCCAAGGCTGAGAAGAAACTCTGGACTGGACTCTTCCATCTAACTTTTCCCCATTGCTATGGGAGAAAAAACAACCATGGGCTTCAGACAGGTGGAGCCAAGCTGATTTCCATTTGGAGTGGGAGCTCTCGGACTCTGACAGTCAGTAATTTAAGCATTACCGTGCTTTCAAGGGGAGTGCGCCTAACATGGGACTGAGGAACAGGAGATGCTCTGTTCACAACCTGTGGCTCTGAAGTGTCTCTCTTGGAAAACGCTGTGAGTGCTTATATCTGGACCTGGACCTGTAGCATCCTATGCAACTCCCAATTGCCAGGAACTCTTGACCCTTGTGGTTTTATACAGTGTCAACAAGCTAAACTGGAGCTAAATTCCCCGGAATGCCCTTGCACATATTCTGGGTGAAGGTGGCCAGCTGAAATATGTACGTGAGATCTGGTACGGGATGAAGGGCAGAGCAGGAACCGTCACACGTGGAAGATTTGCACGGGGTGCCCATGTTGTTCGGCGCACACACATCCCTGCTGCCCTGCCATCTCACCTTGTAGGAGGGGCAATAGCTTGCCCAAAGATCCTGTAGCTACCATCGTATCTCCTCCTTCAGGGGCTCTCGAGCTGGGCCGGGTATGACCAAGTGTGGTGAAAAGCACCAGCTTCTTCAGCAAGTTCCCCACAATACTGAGGGTGGAGAAGAGAGATGGCTGTGGGTACCTTTGTGTGTCCTGTCTCAGCCACTTTCATCATAGCTAGGACGGGATCTCGACATCCACAGCTTCACGGAGAAGAGGTGTATTTTGGCTCCTGGTTATAGTCCCCGGTCAGCAGGCAGAAACAGCGTGGTAGAAGGCCTGGGCCGGGGAAAGCTGTTCCTGCCTGTTACGGCACCCGGAAAGCCGGCAGAGAAGGGAGTTGCTGTGGAAGGGGATACACCCTGCCTGCCAGGTGAAGCCCCCAGTGCTATCTCTTCTGACCAGGCGCTACCTAACAGCATACTGAGCATTAGCACCCTTCCAAAATCCCCACCTCTAATCATGTGAGGCTTTGGGGGCACATTCTAGGTCTAAACTATAAAAGGCTACAAATGTCCACCAATCAGTGAGAAAATAAACTGTGGTATAATCCATAAAATGGAACGTTACTTGGAAAAAAACACAAATGAACTATTGATTCATGCTACAGCATGGATGAACATCAACACAACTATGCTGAATAAAAGATGCCAGAATTTCACTTCCTTCCGGATCACAGGCATCAGGGGAAATGGAGTTTTTCTTCCACCATGGGAAATCTACGTTCTATAGTGGGAGTGTTTTTTTCCTTTTAAAAGATAAAGATCCTGGGTGGGCATGGTGCCACATGCCTGTAATTCCAGCCCTCAGGAGACTGAGGCAGGAGTTTCACCACAAATCTGGGGCCATCCTGGGCTACATAGTGAATTGAAGGCCATCCTGAAGGCATATCAAGACCCTATCTCAAAAAATCAAAACAGATAAAGATCCAAAGCACTTGCTTCATGGCTGTGTCCCCAGAAATCATTTACTCTAGTTCTGGGTACAAAAAGGTTCTGAAAGCCTCAGATATTTCAGTGGAACTTTTTAGATCTCAGTGAGTGCAGAGCTGCAACTCCTGCTTCAGCATGTGACTTCTGAACCGCTTAGCCTTCCACACAGATTAAGAACAAGTGTGAGCCTCAGAGACAGTATTTTGCATGAGTTTAGGATCATTCACTGTCCAGGTATGTGACAGTTTCAAGAAAAAACTTGGGTCTTGCCCCCCCCCTGCTCTCTATCTGTCTGTCTGTCTGTCTGTCTGTCTCTCTCTCTCTCTCTCCTTCTCTCTCTTTGCTGGTTTTGGTTTTGGTTTTTTGAGGGTAGGAATACCATGAGCCTTATTTGTTCAGCTTCTTAAGCAAAAACACCTCTTAGAAACTGCAACTGCAGAAAACATATCACAACTATGGCTTGTGGCAGGAGGATCGCAGGCAAAGTTGCTCACTTGAGCACCTCAAAAATCCTGACAAAGCCAGGCACAAAGATGCACCTCTGTAATCCCTCACTCTGTGAGACCGGGACGGAAGGATCACAAGTTCAAGTCCAGCTTAGGCTATTTAGTGACATAGTGAGATCCTGTCTCAAAATTTTGTAACTAAAAAATAAATTTTAAAAGGTCAGGATATAGCTCAGTGCAAAGGCTCTGGATTCAATCCCCAGTATTCACCCCTTATCTCCAAAAAATCCTGATAGAAGTCTAAGAGAGACCTAGAGGCTACCTTTGCTAAAAAAGCACAGACTCATCAGTTGGTACTGCAGATGCCCAATGGGTAAATAAAAGCAGAAAAGAGTTGATATCTCTGCTTCTATATTGTATCTGTCTCTTTTTTTACCTTAAACTTTGGGTTAAATTCCTGCTCAGCTCTGCACATAGGTAGGTTAATGACTTAAGGAACATCTGTTGAAAAACTGGTTTGTTGGCCCTAATCTTATGATGTCCCTTCCAGGCGGAGGAAGCTAAAAGTAACTAAGGTATCTTCAAGATTTGCTTGGATATTCAGTTGCCAAGTTTTACATCCTATGACACGCTTACATGTCCAGAAGTCTCCAATCCATGCCCTAAACCTATAGTCACCTTGCAGTGAGGAGCAGCAAAGCCTCCCACATAAATCACCATGATGAAATCACCTCCAAAGCAGAAGCAGTCATCTCATGAGACCTGGATTTCCCCTTCAAGCCATAAGAACTTTGGAGCCAACTTGCAGAACTGGAACTGAGATAATCATCAACCAGATGACAGCCTACCCCAGCAATCTGATACAAACCTTACCCTTCCTTTTACTAACAAGGCAACCTGATCTCTCCCTATCAGTAATGTCCCCCATTTCTTTGAGGTAAAACCCCCAAATAAAAGCTTTGCCTGTTTTCTACTCCTTGACCTGGTTTCATTTCTGTTGTCACTGGGTCAGAAGATCCCATGTCCAGTATCCAAAGGTCTAGGCATATAGCCCAGTGGTAAAGCACTTGCCTACCGTGCACAATGCCCTGGGTTGATCCCCAGCCCTACAGTCAATCAATCAATACATACATAAGTAAGCAATCTCAGGGCTTTTACCTGGTAAATTCCCCCAAAAATCTA
Source organism: Dinomys branickii (assembly GCA_004027595.1). Lineage (NCBI taxonomy): Eukaryota > Metazoa > Chordata > Mammalia > Rodentia > Dinomyidae > Dinomys > Dinomys branickii. The sequence goes on along the minus strand of PVLD010034348.1, from coordinate 9,410 downwards.
TTAAATGACCTGCCACTGAAATAAAAGCATAACTGGGGGAAAAAATGCCAGACTCCCCAAATCCATACTGTACAATTCCACTTATATTTGTAGGAAATGTGAAATAATGTATGGTAACAAAAAGCAAATGGTGAGAAAAGCACCGGTACAAATGAAAGGCAATGGTACTATAAGAAAACCTGGCTGGGCATGGTGGTGCACACTGGTAATACTAGCACCCTGGGAGGCTGAGGCAGGAGGATTACAATTCTAGCCCAGCCCAGGCAACTTAGTCAGATGGTGACTCAAAATGTAAAATAAAAAAAATAAAAATAAATAAAAAAAGGTCTGGAGATGTAGCTCTGTGCAAAGGCCTTAGATTCAATCTCCACCACTAAAAACAAACAAACAAAAACCCTAAATCTTTGCCAAGGTTCCCAAGTGGTTAACTGGGCCTGAATCCAAAATGGACCCTAGTAGCCATTTGCCAACTAGGGTCACACACATACTGTGATGTTTTTGGAAGAACCATAAACTGAACTTTGGGCTCTTGCCCAGGCATGTTCTAGTCACAAGTGCCAAGATAAACCAGCCTCCAGAAAGTCCTATTTCACAACCTGGACCTGACCACTGATGTGTGACCTCCTGTCAAATTCAAATACCAACCGCTCAAGACTAAGCCCTTCCAGCCACATGTTTCTATGCCTCATTTGCGTAGCAGACAGGAATGGAAAACTGCGCAGGAACTTTCTCTACATAAAGTAGCCCCTATCTTTGTCCGTTCTAAGCCCATTTCCTTTCTCCCCAGTTTGCAAAGTGCTTGTTGAAATAAAGCCTCTGTTTTTGTCTTAAATTCTTTCCACATGAATTTTTGTTTCCCAAAAAATGCACTGTGGAGAAAACTTCTGGGGTGACAGATGTGTTCACTGTCTGAATTGCAGTGATGTTTTCACTGAAATATATATATCAAAATTGATCCAATTATATGCTTGATATCATACTCAATAAACCACTAAATATTTTTTTTAATTAGGGGTAGAAAAGCAGTCATGCAGTGCTGATTCATCTGGCGAAGGTCTTCCACCACCCCCCTCCTCTCCCCCATGCTTCTGACAAGAACATGACCCTGAGAGCTGGCTCCAGCACTGTGTTCTGACCACTGAGGAAGAAACAAGGAGATTCTGGAGTGCTGGAACTCTACACCCTTGACCTAGCACTTGCCACTGCCAGCTTCTGTTCTTTCTCATGCGAGAAGAACAAACCTATGTTTGCTTAAGTCACTCTAATTTGGATTCTTCGTGCATCCATCCTAACACAAACGCAACTCCTAATGAGAACAGTTCACTTTATATATCAACACCTCATTTTTATTATTATGGTTTAGATGTTTTGCTGTGTGTGTGTGTGTGTGTGTGTGTGTGTGTGTGTGTGTATGGTTTTGGGGATTGAACCTAGCGTCTTTACACTGAGTTACCTCCCCAGACCTTTTTTTTAGTTTCCTTCCAGATAAGTTTTCACTGTTTCCCAGGCTGAGCTAGAATTTATGATTCTCCTGCCTCAGTCTCTGAGAGGACTGGGAGTACAGGTGTGTGTAACCATATCTGGTTTGCTTTACTTTTTTGCAATTATTTTATTTATTTATGTATACCCAAATATGTGTTTACAATTGTTTCTTACAACCCAATTCCTCCTTCCTGTAGTACTTTTTGTTTTTCCTTACAGAGTATATGTTCTTTTTTTTTTCTTTTCAGGCTGGCCTTGAACTCCTTTGTAGCCCAATTTGGTCTTCAACTCCTGGTGATCCTCCTGCCTCAGCCTCCTGAGTGCTGGGATTATAGACATGTGCCACCACCCCCAGTGTGAATATACCTTTAGTAAGTATTTTTTATTGAGATTGTGCGCAAGAAGCTCTGTTAATCTTTATGTGTATTTTGTCTTTCTTTTTTTCCTTCACCTCAATTCAGGCTTCTCTGTTATCTGCAATTTTTATCAGCACCTAATAGATATTTCTCTGTTGTGTTTTGTTATCTATTGTCCCTGATAAGAAGTCTTTATTCTAGAGGCCAGGGCCAGGGATGTAGCTCAGTGGTACAGTGCCTGGATGGCAAGAACAAGGTCCTGAGTTTGATTCCTGCCACCAAAAAAAAAAAAAGTCTTTAGTCTAACTGTTATTCCATTGTAGGTAACCTGCACTTTCTAAATTCTTTTAATTCCTATCCTGCATTCCTATCCTACAACTAAACCTGCCCCATACACACTTCTGCCCAGGCTTGTGCCTTGTCTGTATTGTGAATGGGGAGACATAGGCTTTAGGGGATTTGAATCTGACTTGTTCCTGTCATCTCCAGACAAAATGGGTCTGGAAAGGGCTGAGGCTGTGACTTTTCTTCCTTTTCAATTCTGTTTTTACAGCCAGCAATACGCCTTTGGCCTTGCCTCACTGGCATTCCTTCTGTTCTGTTCTAGAACTCCTGCTAGATATATAATGGAGCTACTCAGTTGCTCCTCCATGTTAATTAGTTATCCTTTACTTGAAAATAATGTGTAATTCATTGTGCCATCTGTGTTTTTTTTTAATTTTATTTTAAAGACAAAAGAATGGAAACATATGAACCAGAATAAGCCATAAACAATGCAGAAAATACAAAATTATACAGAATATAGTAGGGAATTAGCACTGGATGTTGTATTACATAATGTTATCTTCACATTAGTTAACACATAAACATTAAAGGAAATACCAAATTATAGAGAAGATTGTAGGGAATTTGCACTGGATGCTGTATAATATAAAGTTATCTTCACTTCTGCTAATACAAAAACGACTGAGGAAATACAGAATTATAGAGAACATAGAAGGGAATTAGCTCTGGATGCTGTCCTACATAATGTTACCTTCACCTTTGTTACTCAGTTACACAGATGATGACCCATTTGATCATTCCCTTTTTCTCCTCCCTCATCTCCGTTGCCCTACCACTCAATCAGTCATCTTCCCTGTGATAATAACTGTATTCCTGGGTTTATCTATACCCCTGGACTCTCGCCCTGGGAAGAGACACAGCTGCCTCAGACTATACTATAACACACATGGGTGTACACAAACTGCCATGGTCGGAGGTGGAAAAGTACATATGCTCACAGCGGACCGCCCGGCTCCGCCCCGTCCCCGTGCTATGGGTGGGGGCGGGTCCAGTCCGTGAGGTGCCCTCAGCGGAGCAGCCGCGGGGCCCACTGTGGCCATCTGTGGTTAATGCATCTGTCCAAGCTTCTTTAGTTCATTCCATCTCATTGCTATGTAATATTTCATTGCATGAATATATCAAAATGTTTATCCATTCCACTATAGATAGAATTTGGGTTACTGTTGGTCTAATTATCCGTTTCTATCCAGGGTGAACAGGTCCCAAAAACGAGGTACCCACGGATGAATAAAAAGTTACAAGAAAAAGAAATACACGAGAGACAATGTCCTGGGATCAGGGGCCTTACAGTTCCTTTCCCTGTAGCAGCCCCAGTCACCTTTTCCATAACCTTTTATTGAGATAAAACGAAAGAGGCGCCTGGGTTTAGCAAGCACAATACAACTCAATTACCATAGGCCTGAGACCTGACCAGATAGCCATCCTGTCAACATTCCTTTTCTACAGAACGCAGCAAAACATTTGGTGTTGGCGCCAGGGCTTACAAAGCTGTTTGTTAGACTTCCTCCAGAATACAACCACCTAGGTCCGGTTATACCTAAGGCAATACATTGAAAGATTAACTAAAGAATGCCCTTCTCCACAGGTTACTTCCAGTTTGAGGTAACTGGGAATTGTGTGCCTACAATTGTACCTTTTGGTCATCAGGTATGCACCATTTCACTGAATAACCACCCAGGAGAAGGACAGCGAAATTGTGCGTGATGTGTGAATGTTCAGTTGTACTGCTTCATACTCTCACCAGCAATGTATGTGAGAATTTCGATTGCTTCATATTGTGGCCAACGGCAGTATTAAGTATCTTGTTCACTTTGGACAGTTTTGATGTGTGTATAGTATGTTGCATGGTGGTTTTAATTTGGAGTTCCCTGATGAACAATGGAATTCAACATTTTTTCATATGCTTATTCTCTGTGTTCATATTTTCTTTTCCTAGTGATATAGGGTTAATAGTAGATCTCAGATATGCTGAGTTCATGTTCCCTGAAGTCAAAACATAATTCTAAGGCACAACAGAGGTTAAAGGTAGGAACATTTATTGGAGAAAAGGAATGCAGGATAGGAATGCAGACTAGGAATACCTCCTGAGAGACAGGAGGTGTCCCAAATGGGTTGCTAACAAGCTCAGTTCTCAAAGAAAGTTTTATAGAGAAAATCATGGGGCAGGTACAACATGGGTCAAAATTATGATCGACCAATAAGATTGCAAGTATAGTCACTTAGGTAACATTGATCCAATGGCAGCAAGGAAATATGAATAATATCATTAACCTTGGTCAATAATCTGTAGTCTTGGCTTTAGTCTTAGAAGTCTTAGCAGGTGGGAGAGGATGGCCTGCCCCTAATGTGATAGTGGGAAAACTCAGAGGTGAAACCAACACTCTCAAGCTTCTGTTTGTGCCTTAGGGAAGTATACAAATTTAGCCATTGTGACTTTGATCTTCCTCAACTGTGCCTCCAGCCACAGTCTCAGTGCATTCCCATTTCGGCACTGACTTCCTCAAGAACCCAGCCCTGTGTACTGCCTACAATATTTCCACTAACTTAGCTGTCTATAATATTAGCACCTATTTTGGACTTTTACCCATTTTTTTTATTTGGTTTTGTCTTTTTCTTACTGGGATGTAGGAGTTCCTTATACCTTCCAGCTAGGAGTGTGTGTGTGTGTGTGTGTGTGTGTGTGATATTATATATATTCCTGAGTATACACTTTGAAGCTACCAACGTGTGATACAACCATTGTTGATCCCCTGCCACCTTATCTGTAGTTCAGTTTTTGTACTATTCTTGTGCTACTGTGTGTATATTAGTGTTTTTGTTCTTTTACTTTTAAAAGAAAAAGATTATATATATTAGATTATGTATACTATATATTATATACACATATTATATATTATGTTATATAATATATAATATATTGTATAATATATATTATATAATATATAATGTTATATAATATAGATACTATATTATAGATAATATATTATATTATATATTATAAAAATGGAATAAAGTAGAAAATATATATATACATAATATTTGCTACTTTATTCCATTTATATTGTGTATATATTATGTATATATGTGTATATATATTATGTATATATATAATATTTTCTACTTTATTCCATTTTATTATTTAGTGTTTCATCTCTTAAAGTTGCATGTTGCTGAAAAGAAAGTTTTCAGTTTTAATTAACTTAAGTTTTCAATATAATCCAATTGCATTTTTTCTCTTTCTTTTTTTCCAGGGCTGGGGATTAACCCAGGGCCTTGAGCATATTAGGCAAGTGCTCTACCATGGAGCTACAGCACCATTTATTTTCTTGTTATTTTGATTGATTGATTGATTTTTTTTTTTTGGTCTTTTTGAGACAGGGTCTCACTATGCAGTTCAGGCTGAACTTGAGCCCACTTTGTAGCCCAGGCTGGTCTCGAACTCAAAGCAATCCTCCTGCCTCAGCCTGCTAGGATTACAGGCGTGCACCACCATGCCCAGCCTCTTGTTACTTTGAGATAAAGTCTCACTTTGTAGTTCAACCTGGCCTTGAATTCACTATGTAACAACCCAGGCTGGCCTACAACTCAAGGCGATCCTCTTGCCTTAGCATCTCAAGTGCTAGGATTATAGCTTTTCTCATTCTTTTGTTGTTGTTGTTCTTTATTATCTTTCATTTTTTTCGTTTTTTAATAGATTTTCTCATTCTTCACAGGAGCATTTAGTCTATTCCATATTATTCCACACTACCTACAAGAGGAAGTATGGCTGTATACTTTTAACTTTTTGTATTTTATCTAAAATAAAAGATATATAGCTGGGTTTGGTGGCACACACCTGTAATCCCAGCACTCTGGAGGCTGCCAGTCTGGGCTACATAGTGAGTTCTAGGCCAACCTGCACTACAAAGTGAGACCCTGCCTCGCAAACAAAAAATATATATATATAACAAACTCTCTGGGAAGAGAAGGAAACCCTGAATCCTAGTTGTAAAATGAGGGGTGCTTTGGAAGCCTGTACAGCATAGGTGATGTTTTATTACGATTCTGGAGATAAAGAGGGTTTTCCCAAGGAGCAAAGGGTGGAGAAGAGCACTGGAATCAGAGACTGGCACTTAAGAAGGGGGGATATTTGAAGGAAGAAATATGTTAGAGAAATGCCAATGTATAACATTCCTAAAGCTCACATCCGTAAGACAGAGAGAGAAACAGCCTGGCCGGCTACACTCAGGAGGCCTCTGGCTCTCTGAAAGCGAGGAGGAAGTGCTGGCACGTGGACTCCTGTGCGTTCCCCAGCAAGACAGAGTCACCGGGTTCAGGCCTCCAGTCTCGGGAAAGGCTCACCAGGCTCAATCTCGGAAAAGCTCTCACCTTTAACCAGCCCCAACCCTACCCCCGGCCACATGTTTAAGACAAGTTTTCTAGAGCTGGGTGTGCTGATGCATGCCTGTAATCCCTGAACTGGAGGCTAAGGCAGGAGGACAGCAGGTTTGAGCCCAGGCTGAGCATTTTAGGAAGACCTTGTCTCAAAATAAAAAAATACAAAAAAGGATTAGGTATATGGCTCAGGGTGAGGGCTTTTGGTTCAATCTCTAGTACTGGGGAAAAAAAGAAAGAAAGGAAAAGTTTCCCAGACAGAAGCAAGTCATACTTCTTATCTGAGAACATCACTTTTTCATGTTATCAGCTCAAACATCTTGTGTCGGAATTACTTTCTATACAGTTTTTGTTTTACAAAATCTCACTTCACTTGACCATCCTGTAATATTCTTCCTTCCCCTCTTGACCTCTATGCTTGATTTTTGAAGTATGAACCAACAGAGTGGCTGTTCTTTATTGAAAAGTGAAAAAAAAAATCCTGCAAAAAAAAAATCACACAGGAAGCTTACAAGAGTTCAAAGAACTAAGAATTTTTAATACATTTCAAATATGAGCAGGCTGGAATTGCTGTGCATGGGATGTGGAGGGCTGACACGACTCAGAAGCGAGAGGCATGCCTTCACCCAGCCAGAGGACGGGTAGAGAAACAATCTCCTGGGCTAAATAACTGTTTCCTCCTGCAGCAGCATGCCCTTCTGTACTAAGTTTAGCCCCCCTCCCAAACTCTCCAGCCCCTCCAGGTGCGAGATGCCCTGGCCCTCCTCAGGACTCTGGAAAATGGGCAACACATGGCAGCTATGGCAGGTTGCTTCCTGAGACAGGCAAATGGCACCTAGAGAAGAGCAAAAGCTGGGTCAGCTGAGAGGAAGGGGCAGTGAGAAGGCAGACGTGGCAGGGCTCTGGACGCAGAAGCAGGCGCTCCTTTCTCCAGTGCGAGGCCCTCTGTTCTGGATCTGCCGCCTGGGGTTCTCCCCTCCAACAGAGCATAGTTTAGATAGAAAGAGACACGGTCAAAGGACAAGGAACAAAAAGAGCTGCCTTTAAAAACCAGGGACTATCCCCAGAGCTGAGAGCACATTAGCAACTGTCTAACCTAAGAGAATGATCACGCTTTAGAGAGAAGAAGGCCCAACAGAAAACCCAGGCCTCTTGGTGTCCAACTTACGACCCTTAGAAAAGAAAGGAAAAAGGTCATCAATGTGTATAAGAACAAAGGGAGAAACACTGGGCAAATAATAGATACTGCATCAAGATAAAAGACAACTTCTGTTTTCAACAGGCCCATTACTCTCCCACTAAAAAACGGTAAAAATTCTAATTTCATTAAAATGTTGTGTTTAAGTGTTTTGCTGAGCTGACACCAAAGTAAAATATTCATAGAAGCTAAAACCAAAGTAAAAACAAGAACTTAGGTAGTTCGTAAGCTCACATTAGCCTTCACCCTGAGGACTTAGACCCAATCCAGCCCCAACCCAAGTTTCCATTCTGCTTGTCATCTGGGGCACAAAAAGTAGGAGGAAAAACTTCATGGGCTGCTCAATGTGGAAAATCTAATAATGAATCTGCTGTATCAAGCTGACACCTCAAAGTTACCTGCATTGGCTGAAAACTCATGAACATAGACTAGGTGGCATATGGGTCTGAACTAAATTCACGAAACCTAAAAATTTTGTTTGTGATACTCAATTCTGTGAACACAAGCATCAGGCACAATGCAACTGCAAATCCTCTTGGAGCCAACACTCTAAATCCAGGTCTCAAAGATTCTCCATGAATAAAATTCCAACAGAAATGAATTCACAATAGGAACACACACACACACACACACACACACACAGACACACACACACACACACACACACACACACACACACACCAGGAAAAAAGACACTACAAGAAAGAGCCTAGGGGCTGGGGATATAACTCAGTGGCACAAACACCTGCCTGGAAAGTGCAAGGTCCTGAATTCAATTCCCAGTGCCAAAAAGAAAAAAAGCCTGCAAAAACAGTAGAATATAGACTCAGTCCTACTAGGGCGTCACAGAATTGTATTTGGCATCCATCAATTTTCTTCACAATGTTACATAAAATCATGGTATAATTTACAAATATGAGCTGGGCATGGTGGTGCACTCATGTAATCCCAGCACTCAGGAGGCTGAGGCAGGAGGATCACCATGAATTCGAGACCAGCCTGGGCTACAAAGTGAGCTCAAGGCCAGCCTGAACTGCAAAGTGAAATCCTGTCTCAAAAAGACCAAAAAAAAAAACAAAAAAAATTTTACATGGATTCAATAAGACATGGCTAGTTCTCAAAATATATAGCTGGAAATGGGTACTCAGGTTATTTATAACTCTTTGTATCATAATTACATCATAAATTGTTTTATGTATTTGATACATTTAAAAATTGAAAAAATGTATGTTTCATTTAAAAATTTATATATATATATATATATATATATATATATATATATATACACACACACATATACACATATATTTGGGGAAGGTGCCGGGAATCAAATTCAGGACCTTGCACTTGCCAGGCAAGCACTTGTGCCACTGAGCTATATCTCCAGCCCCCACAGAATTATATATTTGATATATTTAAAAGTTAAGTTACAATACAGTATGATCATAGGTCAGGTTAACAAAGGGGAGAAAGGATTAGGAGTTAGGACAAAATTAGGATTAACAATATGTAAAGCAGCAACAAGCGGTGTTTTTTCTTCTGTTGTTGTTGTTGTGGATGTTGTTGCTGTTGTTGATGTATGCCTGTTTTCTTTCTTGTCCTTGGATTTTTGGTTCTTGTGTTTTCTTTTTTTTTTTTTTTTTTTTTTTTTTTTT
>PVLD010034347.1:0-12764 GCA_004027595.1 Dinomys branickii | reverse complement strand
CACAGGGAAGATGACTGATTGAGTGGTAGGGCAACGGAGATGAGGGAGGAGAAAAAACGAACTGATCAAAAGGGCCATCATCTGTGTAACCTGAGTAACAAAGATGAAGGTAACATTGTGTAGGACAGCATCCAGAGCTAATTCCCTTCTATGTTCTCTATAATTCTGTATTTCCTCAGTCGTTTTTGTATTAGCAGAAGTGAAGATAACTTTATATTATACAGCATCCCCTGCAAATTCCCTACTATCTTCTCTATAATTTGGTATTTCCTTTAATGTTTTTGTGTTAACTAATGTGAAGATAAGTATGTAATACAACATCCAGTTCTAATTCCCTACTGTATTCTGTATAACTTTGTATTTTCTGTATTATTTATGGCTTTTCTGGCTCATATGTCTCCATTCTTTTGTCTTTAAAATAAAATTTAGAAAAAAGACTAGCTCGTGTTTGTTGGGGTGCCCCTTGGGTGTCCTTGGAGAGGTTGGACACAACATTAGACTCTCCAGGAACCAACCCAAGACCAAGACATTGGCTAGGGCTTGATTATTGAAATTTGATCTCGGCCAGTGGAGGTCTCCTCCGACTGGATTGTCTTGTCTCTTTCGTTCTCTGTCTTGTTTGTGAGTGCATTAATGTTTTGTCAAAGTGAGTCAGTCTGCTTCTGCTTCTATGTCGCCCCTGCAGTGTGTTCTTAACCATTTTAAGGATTTCAGGCAAAGAGGAAAAGGATTTGGAGAATCGATTTTTTCCGGGAAAATTGGGCACCTTTTGTGAGCTAGGATGACCCTCACTTGGGGTCTCATGGCCCCCAGAGGGCAGATTTAACTTTTCTATCTCTCAACAGGTTGGAAAAGTTGTCTTTAAAACTCCTGGGCACCCTGACCAAGTAACTTACATCCAGGTTTGGGTTGATCTAATCTTAGACCCCCCCTCCATGGCTCCAAAAATACAATTCAAACAGGTAGGGATGCTCCATGGAGCCAAAGAATGAATTTATTGCCGTGGCCAAGCCACCCCCACCTAAGACCTGCCTCTCCTCCCCAACCCAACTCAGCTCCCCTCCTTCCCTTGTGGAGACTGCCCCTGGGGAATAATCGACACCGACCATTTAACCCCTCATTTTCCCCAAATCCCCAGGGACTTATCTCTCTCCTAAAATCTGTTTTCTTTACCCTCCAGCTCACATGGGATGGTTGCCAACCGCTCCTTCAGACTCTCTTCACTTCAGAAGAGTGCAACCGCATCCGTGCCCTGCGATGCAAACTGGTCCTAGGACCTGACAGAAGCCCTAGCACTGACCCAGACCGACTGAACTTCGTGTTCCCTCTCACTGGCCCCACCTGAGACCCCAGTGATGACCGAGGTAAGGGGGCTCTCAATCAGTATCGCCAGACTCTTCTGGCTGCCCTTAAGGCAGAAGCCTGGAAGCCTACCAATTCGTCTAAAGTTAAGAGGTAAGCCAGAGATCTGAGGAGTCTCTATCTGCTTTCTTGGAGCGCCTCCTGGAAACATATTTGTCTTGGTTACTTTTCTCTTGTTGAGACTATAATGGGCGGTGACTTTTAGCACAACCTTTTAAGATAGACAAGCCTCAAAATGTGTCTTGAGAAACATCTTGGAGGGCTGAGGATAGAGCTCAGTGGAATAAGCAAGTGCCTGCCTAGCAAGTGCAGGGTCCTGAGTTCAATCCCCAGCACCACAAAGAAAAAAAAAAAAAAACAAACATCCTGGAGGGGTTGTAAAGAGTTAACTTTGCAGTTCTGATTTTGTCCTGGAATTCTTCTCCTTGCCTGAGTTGTGAAAGTATATATATCATTATGGCCAGAGTCTCACCTGATGACATGGTGCAAGGTAAACAACTACGGCCAGGCCTAGACATTCCAATCTATTACCATGGAAACCAAAAATGTATATAAGGTAAGAACAAAGGCAGTTAAGTGCCACATTCTTTGGTCGGGAATGGGGGGCAATGACTGGTCCAATTTGGTTCTAAATTAAAATTAATTAAAACTCCATTTGCTCTGAATGAGTTTTTGGATACCCTGCGGAGTTCAATCCAAGTTTTGATTTTTGCCGCAACAATTTGGGGGCTTGCCAGGATACCCCGAGGTGGATTCCTCTTTTGAGGGGGCCCTGGCCCCTGGACCCCTGGCCCTCTCCTGTATGGCTAGGCGCCCCAGCTGAATTCAGCTCTCACCATCCAGAGAGGGCTAAGGCCTGGAGGCTGCGGCTACAAAGGACAAATGGAGTTTCAACCCTCCGACTGGGTAAGATTCTAATTGGCTTATCTTTCTCGAGACTGGGTTCGGGTTTGAGACTGGGTTTGGGTCGGGAAAGGCCCAAGGTAATTTGCTGGCTTGTGGCTCTCAGACGTGAGGAGCGGTCTCAAGCAGCAGGACTCACGTCCTCCAGAGCCGGGAGGAAACATGAGAAAAGCCGCTGCGGTTAAGTGGGGCTTTTTACCCTCTAGAGGAGGGATGGCGTCTCTCTGGCGTGTGCCGAGAGAAAAATCCGGATTTGTGTTCCAAGCCAGTCTCCAATCTGAATTGACAAAACGAGTCAGAGGGGGCTAAATTACTTCTCCTGGGATTTTGTTGATTGTCTTGTCTGTCTGTCTATCTGTTTAAAATGCTTGTTCTGTGTTAACCCGGCTGCACTCGCGTCGTTCAGTGTGCTCGTGTCGTTCAGTTCGCTCGCATCCAAAGTGCGCCTGCTTTCTGAGATCACAATAAAATGGGTTACATGAGTTGGGGGAGCTCTGATCGTACTCCTGCCTTTCCTACCTCTGGCAGCTGTTTACTTAAAAGCTTAACAGGTCCTGACCCTGCAGGGCTGCTCCATAGCGCTGTAATTGCTGCTGCTGTGTGAAGCTGTATCTGCCGTGGAGACTGAGGCGGAGCCTGTAACAGATCCAGATAAAGGAGCAGGTTGAGCTGCCGCCCCGATAAAACAAACTCCATTTAGATCGGTTTACTAAAAGTAATGTTTAAGTTTCACCTCCCCACCTGGGGTGATTTGGCAACAGATATTAACTTTGTTTACTTCAGAAGAGAAAAAAAAACTTTCTTAAGGGTGGCTGAGAAACAAATGAGATTAAACATGGAAAAAATCATCAGGCTTTTTGAAAGGGCTTCTTTCTGCAGCTCGTCATCCCATTGACCCACATAAGGGGACGGAGGTGTCACTAGCTGCAGAAATTAAAGATATTGCAGGGATAAACAACTAAAATAAATTAACAAATTGCTAATAATGAGTTTTTGTTTATATGGCTGTTAAAAATTCCAAAGTACAGGATGAGATCTGCCTGCAGCTTGCAGAGTCACTCCTGTCCGAGGTGAAAAACCCACCCCAATTCTCTTTAAGGAAACAGTTGATCTTGTAATAGGAAAAGCTGATATAAAGTTAAAAGGGATAGCTATTGTGCCTAATGTGATTGATGGTAACTGTCAAGATAAGATGTAAGTTTTTGCATGTGCCATGGATCTCTGGGTCTTTGAACAAAGAGAATGTATAACACAGTTGATTTTGTTACCTATAGCTAAACCTTCCTTTGTTAAATATAAAGACCTTATGAGAAGACAAGATCCTCAGAATAAGACTACACAAAGAAATTTATTTTACACAAGAAATAAGTAAAACAGGTCTATATGTTGTATAAAGATAAATAATGTTTTGAAGGCCTAATTGTACTGGGGTAAATATGTCTGTACTTGCATTAGAACTTTGTTATTCCAAAAAAAAATCAGGTAATGGAGGTTATTACAAGACTTAGGAGATGTTAATGCTTGCTCATTTCCTATAGGGACACTGCAACTGGGATTGCTAACCAACTACAGCTCCTAATGACTGGTTTAAATCTTTATAATTTCTTTAGATATATGTTTGCTATGTGAAGTCTTACAAAAGATTCCACAAGTGCTATTAAAAAGAGGAAAAGGTCTACATAAGTGATATTAACCTAAATTATAGTAAGTCTTAAGAGAAAAAACACAGAAACACTTGAAAGGTCTGAGTATGTGATAATATATGTAAAGGTGGTGTCTAAGCTGGAAGCTACAGGAAAGACATAAAAGTTGCTGGTGTTTTTTAAGATGGAATAAAATACTAAAATATATTAATTACAGGAAAAAGGTTTTTATTTTTATAAGCGATCTCTGACTTATAATTCAATGTGGCCAAAATATATTTGCGTGCATGCTGAATTTATAAACAAATTGTTTTATGTATGTGTTTTTGTCTCTGTCCAATCTGTAAACAGCTGTTTTACTTGAGCTCAACAAATTTTTTTTCATATTTTTTGATTTTTGAGACAACTGTCTGCAATCTAATTTGGTTTATAAAGAGTTGCTTCTGCCAAGTTGCTGGCTAATCAAAATCATGTTAAAATTGGTTTATAAATGTCATATGTATCTAATTATAAATGGATGTTCATAGGACAAACAAAGGTGGGTTAAGGTAATTAAACAAAAACCCCTTAGGGTGGAGAGAGATTACGATACAGGACTCCAATTGATAACCAGTTTTTGTTCATTAATAAGGAGCCTCAATAATCTCCATAGCCTTATGGGAGACCCCTTAATAAATATTATGTAAAATATATTATTGTGATGTTTACACTGGTTATTGTTAAATTTTCAAAAATAAGACAATGAGGTTTGTTTTCTGATTAAAAGATGCTATTGGTACCAAACTAAATTAAAAAACAATAATGACAATTTGTTATTGCTAATTTCATGGTGTATTAAGTGTATTCATGCCTACAAAAGGTACAGTATTCTAAGATATAAAACCGGAATTGTTTATATAATGTTAGACATCTTCCTTTCTCTTAAGTTCCAGATATTTATAAGAAGAAGCTCATGTCAGGCCAACATGAGGTCATCACTCAAATGATAATTTTTTTAACAAAAACATATGTAATGTAAATAGCCCAGACAATGTTATAAATTTCTTAAAAGACATCCTGTTTTAAAAAGGTTTGATAGGGGCTGGGGATATAGCTCAGTGGAATAAGCGCTTGCCTAGCAAGTGCAGGGTCCTGAGTTCAATCCCCAGTACTGCAAAAAAAAAAAAATAAATAAAAAGGTTGGATAAAACTTCGTATGTATTACGTAGGAATGATAACTAAAAGGGCTATTTTATTGGGCTATAAAAATGTTATCATGCTTATTATATAACAATGCTATGTATGATTTTTTTGACTTCCCGTTTTCTTTGTAAAACTATGTAACTGTTGTCTGTCAACATTCAACAGGGATTCAACTACTAGAACATCCATGATTAAAAGAAAAAATAACAGTTCTCACTGTAGTTTATATTTCAAGGTACTTACAGCATAATGTCATTAATCTTCTCTGCTGGATGTCTAATAACTGAGATTTGGAGACCAAAAATTAAAAAGACAAATTGTGCTTAGAGGACACCAATATTTTGGCCAAGCCCCCTGAGGTCAAAATAATACCCAGGATATAAGGAAATCTCTGCTGCAACATCATAACTTGGTTGAGTCCCTGACCTTCTAATCAAGGAGATTATGGGACCACAGAGGAAAATGGTTATATGGTGTATAGTGTGCCTGTCCCAACCCGCGGGTAGTCAACGAAGGCTCTAGAGGGGGAGTGGGATGGAAAAGACACAAGAGAGACACAAGAAATGGAGACAAGACAGGAGTCTGATCAAGTCTCATGTATTGAACTCAGGACCTTGCACTTGTTAGACAGGCACTTATTCCACTGAGCTATGATCAAGTCTCATTTATTAAACACAAAGCTTGGGCTTTTATACATGCGGGAATAGGGATTGACATCAGCGGGTAACTAGGCAACGGAGGGAGGTTCAGATATCACGCGAGGGTGGTCAGAGCATCAGGCGATATTACGTAATTACAGGAAGTTGACCATATGTAGAAGTCACAGGAAACTAACCACACATGGAAACTACAGGAAACTGACCATATATGGAAACTGAAACCTAATTCTCAAGATGGCTGGTAGTTTACAAAATGGATGCAGACCGCAGGTCTCTCAGCGGTCTCCCACAGGTCCTCCTTTTTTATTTTATTTATTAAAAGACCCAATCTCCTTGAGGGGACTGTGCCTATCTTAGGTCAGGTTGCCTTCACGTGGAACCAAACTATACCTTACCCGTCACTGGAAATCAAGGCAGCAGAAGGCCTTGTTCCTGTCTTAGGCGGTGGTTGGTGATACACGTGAGCCTCCAGTTGCCCGTCTCTGGCTATCCAGTCCAGCGCACCAAGGTGAGAAAGCTGAAATAGCCCATCGATCTTACTGGGCACTGTTACGATTTGCTTTCTCGAGGTCTGTAGCAATTCTGTGATAATGGACTTGAAGCTGTTTCATTTCAATAGCATCCACCATGTTAGTAAATTGTTGTCTAATAAGAGCCACCAATCTATTGAAAATACAGAGTCCAAATAAAATAATTAATAATATCACAATTAAGGGTCCTAACAGAGGGAGAAGATAGGGTAAAATTCCATTCCACATGCTCCAAAGTGGATTTTCAAACAATTCTCTTCGTCTCTTTATCAGATCTTCTTGAAGCCTTCTTATTTTGTCTTGAACGATGCCAGACTTGTTTACATAGAAGCAACAGCATTCCTGTAAAGCCAAACAAATTCCTCCCTGTTCTGCAGTTAAAAGATCTAATCCTCTTCTATTTTGGAGGACTACCTCTGCTAAAGAATCTATCTGATCTTGAATATCCTGAATAGCGCTAGACAAAGCTTGAACTTCATCAACTATTTGATTAGAAAGCTTGTTATAAGAATGTACAGCAACTCCTATTCCTGCTGAACCTGTAACTAAAGCTCCTGAAATTCCTAATCCTACTAATAAAGGAATAAATTGAACTACCCTTTTAACTCTTTTAGGATGATCCATAGCATAATCAAAGCTGGGAATAGGAATAGGTTCATCCCCAGATACGATTTCTGTATCAGGTAATAAAGTAGCTATAACACATAATCCTGTCCAATTTTCGGGTAAAAAGGTAAAAGCTAGATTTCCTCCACATACAAATACCTGACCTCTTGAAAGGCAAATAGAAGAACTATAAGTAATTGTTGGAATGCAATCAGTAAAAGTAACGAATCCGACATCAATTGCGCTTTTGTTGCTCTGAAAACTTCCTTGTATACGGAAAATGAATTTAACAGCTACAGGTTGAACTTTAAATGGTAAGCTTAGGGTCAATTAGGATGTGTGGGGTTTAAAATACTATATAGAGTAAAATTTGAAGGGATAGCAAGAGGTATGAATGTACCTTGATTTATACATAGCCAACATTTTTTAGCTAATTTAGGATTAGACACATTGAGAGCCATTAGAGTAGCCATTAAAATATCTGAAGTTTGAGTATTTAAATCATTTTCTTGTAATTTAGAAAGTGTCAGAATATGATCAGTTTTTAAAGATTTTAAAGGTATCTGTTTTATGACATTTTCCATATGATTTTGTACATTCTCTAATTTTGTCTTGTGGTCCACCACCATCAGAAATATGTATTGGGGCAGTTGTATTCCAGCACACCGATTTACCTGGGGTGCCGCGGCATGAAGCCTGAATATATTTATGACTTTTTAAAGTCCACGGAATATTAGACCAATCATCTCCAAGAGCATTAGTGGTAGTGTGCTGCAATATGGCTGTAAAATATACATTATTATCCATTCCTGTACATTCTTGTACTGATATATAACAAGAAGAATGCATTGCAGCATAATAAGTGATACATTCTTTAGGCCATCGTTCTGGTTGGCCATGGTGTATCACTGGAGGTGTATAATAACATTTCCAGCTTTGTAAGTAGATTCCTTTTATGGTTTTCATGTATGTTAAGTAAGATATTTTATTATTACCACAATCTGTGTAACTGGTATATTGTTCAGGTTTAGTTGTAATAGTACCTCCCTCACAATCACATGGAGCATCATACATGCCCTGCTTGATTAACTTACCTTGTCTGTTTGGCATAATTCTTGCTTGCCACGTGGGAGATCCAAGATGCCACAGGATAATAAAAATTCCCAATGCCAGAATCCAAGTTTTAGAATCCATCATCTGAAAGAACTGTTTGTAATGCTTGGTGTAATGGAATACTTAAACTTTTTGTTATACGATTAATTATATAATTCGTTTTGTATCAAATTTGGGTTTAGATATTAGAACAGTTTTATAAAATTATTTATGCTAATTTATTATTTTATTGTTTATGTCCTTATTATCATAACACCCAAAATATTCATTAAAGGCCTTTAGGCGAGAATGGGCAGTTGGCCAGACCACTCATCCTCGGGAACATTCTGTATCCGCCAGGAGCTCTCTGGCTGAACAGAATCTTAATTCTTTGTGTTTTCTTAATTCTTAAGGACACAAACAAAACTTTCAATAACAATTTTTAACAGTCAATCTTAAAAGTGAATTTGTAATTATACATCAACAGTATATATACAATAATATTATCTTTAGGATAATTCTTCATTTCCAGAACCATCATTCAATTTATTTTGTATTTGTTGTTTAGAATCTATTTGTTTTATCAATCGTTCTGGTAGCCATCTTGCAGATTTCATTTCTTTAGAGTATATACATACTGATCCTCGACCCCAGATGAGAACTGGATCTGGACCATGCCATGAATTAGTTATAGGGTCTTTCCATAGTACAGAAGCAAACTGCTTTTGTGTTTCTGTATACCAGAAACGAGAAGCTGCTGATTGTCCATTAGCATCCAAATTTTAAAAATTGAGACTAAATAAAGCATGAGAAAGAATATTTCTTGGTGACCCCCTTGTGGGATACCATTTCCCCGTTTTTATTTTATTTATAGTAAGTTTTAGAGAAAGATGTGCTCTTTCCACTATTCCTTGACCTTGTGGATTATAAGGTATACCTGTAATATGTTGAATATTAAGACGTTTACAAAATTTAGAAAAAGCAGAACTGGAATAACCTGGACCATTATCGGTCTTTATCTGTTGTGGACATCCCAAGACTGAAAGAGCATTAAGCATATGACTAATCACATGTCTAGTAGCTTCACCAGATTGAAGAGAAGCAAAAATAAAACCACTAAAAGTATCTATAACTACATGAACATATTTGAGTGTACCAAATTCAGGAATATGAGTAACATCCATTTGCCATAATGCATTAGGTATTAGTCCTCTAGGATTAACTCCAAGATGAGGAGTTGGAAGGTGTATGGCACAAGAAGGACAATTTTTAACAATTTGTCTAGCTTGTTCTCTAGTAATATTATGCATCAGTCTGAGTGTTTGTGCATTAAGATGATGTAATTGATGTGTATTTTGTGCCAATCAGTATCATCAGTAGAAGTGACAACAGCCAATAGAGAAACTGTATGTAAACGAGTAGCCAAATCAGCTTTATGATTGCCTGTAACTAAAGGTCCTGGCAATCCAGAATGAGCATGTAAATGTCCAATGTAAAAGGGATGTTTTCTTTTGGTAATAAGCAATTGTAATTGTCGAAATAGGTTTCCAGCATTAGAAACAGTTTCTATTTGACCAGCAGTTTCCAATAATGGAACAGAATGTGCAATGTAAGCACTGTCTATATAAATATTAAATGATCGATTAGAAAAATCAGAAAAAACAGCAATAACAGAATGTAATTCCGTCAATTGGGCCGAAAAACTGTTTGTTTGAAATTGTACCGTTGAATTTCGATTATGACAAACATAGGCAGCTATGCCCGTTGAAGAACCATCAGTAAATATTAATAATGCATCCTTTATTGGGTGAAGTGTGGTGACTTTAGGAAAAATAAATTCATGCTTATTAGCAAAATCAATAAGTTTATTTGGAGGATAATGATTATCCAAAAGACCTATATAAGAAGCCAAGGCAACAGCCCAAAATTCAGTAATTTTTATAAGCCAATTAATTTGATCTTTAGTATAAGGTTGGATAATAACATCTGGTTCTTTACCAAAGTAACATCTGCCTTGTTCTCTCCTAAAATAATAAGATCAGATACCATTTTATAATATGGCTCAATAACTTTTTTAGGTGTAATAGGTAAATGAATCCACATTAAAGGTACTGTTTGCCAAAAAACAGCAGTTGGAGATAATGGTGTATTACAAATAATATATTGTAAAGGTTTATCATAATCTATAAATGTAACTGTCTGAGATACAATAGCTTGTTCTACTATATGTATAGCTTGTCTACCCTCAGGTGTAAGTATACGAGGAGATGTAGGATTGGCATCTCCATGCAAAATGTCATAGAGAGGTTTTAATTGACTTTTAGAAAGTTTTAAATAGGGCATAAGCCAATTAATATCTCCAAGAAGTTTTTGAAAATCATTTAAAGTTTTAAGTTTATCTAATCTTAATTCCAAATTTTGTGAAAAAACTTGTGATCCTCTCATTTGAAAACCTAAATATGTATATGGATCTGTAAGTTGAACTTTATCAGGTGCAATCTACAATCCTTTATTAGATAAAGCAGACTGTAGTTCTTTATAACATTGAAGTACTTTACCACCATTTTGACCAGCTACTAAGATATCGTCCATGTAATGTATGATATACATATCTGGCCATCGATCTCTTATCGGTTGTAAAGCTAGAGCAACAAAAGATTGACACAGAGTAGGACTATTTGCCATGCCTTGTGGAAGAACACACCATTGGAATCTTTTCATGGGTGCGTTAAAATTAATAGCAGGCAGGCTAAAAGCAAATCGCTTTTGATCATCAGGATGTAAAGGTATGGTGAAAAAACAATCTTTTAAATCTATTATAATTTTGAAATAATCTAAAGGTATAGCAACAGGTGATGGAAGACCTGGTTGCAAAGCTCCCATTAACATCATGGTTTTATTTATTGCTCTAAGATCTTGTAACAATCACCATTTACCTGATTTCTTTTTTATGACAAAAATAGGAGTATTCCAAGGAGAATTACTAGTAATAATATGGCCAGCGTCAAGCTGCTCCTGTACCAACTGTTGTGCAGCCATTAATTTTATAGAAGACAGAGGCCATTGATCAACCCAAACAGGTTCTTCAGACAACCATGTAATTTTTTCTGCATGAGTCACAGGAGTATCAATTGCCCCTATGGAAAATGGCCCAAACCTGCCCTGCCAAGTTTTGGAGTAGTCTCTATAGGTGTCGTCATTCCAGTATTATTTTTACCTAAGCCGTGACCTGGTTTAAATCCACCTCTCAACATTTGAGCAGTGACTACATCATTAGGGCTTCCCATAATCATACCAAATTGAGATAATAAATCTCTTTCCCATAAATTTACTGGTAAACCAGTTATAACATAAGGTTGTATAGTGCCTCTATTTCCTTCCAAATCTTTCCAAGTTAATAACTTCGAACTTCTTTCCGGGTTTTGACTTTGTCCTATGCCTTGTAGGTGAGTCATAGTGACATCGAAAGGCCAAGTTTTGGGCCAAATCTCTTTTTTAATAATAGTAACATCAGCTCCTGTATCAATTAATCCAGAAAATTCTTTACCATCTAACCATAAGGTCATGAGAGGTTTATGTGTATAAATAACTTTTGCCCAATATACATCTGACAAGCCAAATCCTTTATTACCTCTTTGTTGAGAGACAATTTTGTTAGGTGTCTGAATTAGAGGCAAAAGTAACAATTGTGCAAATCATTGTCCAGTTTGAATCATATTAATAAATTTAGGAGAAGAAGCCATGACTTTAATTTCACCTGTATAATCATTATCTATAACTCCTGGAAAAACTTGAATACCATTAAGAGTAGAACTACTTCTACCTATTACAAGACCAAAACTATCTTTTGGCAGAGGTCCAAAAATTCCTGTAGGAAGAGCTTGAACCCCCATTTCAGGTGTTAATACTGTGTAGGAGGTGGAACTGAGGTCCAATCCTGCGCTACCTGTTGTTTCTCTGCAGAGATCAGAAACGGATTGGTGTTGTCTTGTGATGAATTGTTGGTCTGTGGAACAAATTTGAGTGCCCCATAAATTTGTCTGGGTTTGGGTATAGGTTTGGGGGCCTGGGGCTGGCCCTGATATCCACTTCCCTGCATCGGAGTTGATTCTGTGTTTACAATTTCTGACTGTGAATTATAATCAGTGGTCCAGTATGGACTTAATTTTTTACCAGTAATATCTGTTTTTGATTTGCAAGTATTTGCCCAGTGCCTTCCCTTTTTGCATCTAGGACATATATCTGGCGTTTTTGTGTTAGAATTATTAACAGAATCTTTGTTCCCTTTAGTACAGTTTTTGGCAAAATGACCTGTTCCTCCACAAGAAAAGCACTTCTGTCGTAGATTCACATATTGTTGAACTGAAATATTCTTTTTAGCAGCAGCCAGAGCAAGAACTTGTTGGTAAACAACTCCAATATCAGAACAAAGACGTATATAACCCTGTAAATCAGTCTTTTTTCTATATGGCCTAATAGCAGCTTGACAGGCAGCATTAGCATTTTCATAAGCCAATTGTCTGACAAAATCTGTACCTGCATCAGCATTTCCAAAAAGTCTGCCAGCTGCAGTAAGTAAGCGATAAAGAAAATCTGAAAAAGGCTCATCTGGTCCTTGTCTAATGCTAGTAAGAGAAGAACTCATATCTCCTTTAGAAGGTAATTTTCTCCATGCCCTATTTGCAGCTGTAAGAATTTGTGTATATAATCCTGGATCATATAACATTTGAGCCTCTTTGGAATCAAAATTGCCTTCTCCCACTAACATATCAAAAGTCCATCCATTA
>PVLD010034346.1:0-12769 GCA_004027595.1 Dinomys branickii | reverse complement strand
GGTGTTTGGTAATGGAGGGGCATTGCTTAAGAAAAGTTTGGTAGTTGATGTAGAAATAAAAATTGATTGCAGTAAACATATGAAAAAACAATGAGAAGACTCAGAGTCAAATTAATAGTAACTCATACCAAGAGTAAAGAAGTATAACTAAAGAAGTGTAACTAAAAGAAGTTATACACAGGCAAGTGAAGACATAAATGGATAATAGCCTGAGAAATTTCATTGTTTTATTTTAAAACATGTGAAAAAAATGTTACTGTGTTAATTGTTAATGAAGAAAGAGAAAAAGATAGAGAAACATTAAAAGAGTAGAAATTTTTGAGTACCTAGTGTCATGGGTAATCTAACAAGATAGAATGACATGTGCTCTTTGAAAGGATGTTTCCAGTGTGAAAAAACAAATACTAGTTCATCTATAGTTAAAGAGGACAAGAAAAATATATAGGTGAGGGTATTCATGCTTGGGTCAACATGAGCTGAAATTGTGAGCTTCTGTGCTCTTGAATCTTGTTTGTTTCCTGGTGAAGCGCTGAGAAGCTGATCAGCAGCTACAGAAGAAGCAGGGCTGCAGTCATTGCAGGGTGAGAGAGACGGCGTGTTTCCCACCTGCCAGCACAAAACAACCCACACCTACTGCCTAAAGGAGGATGGATCTAAATTGGTGCATGATTTCAGAAGTGTCAGTGCATCATTAGTTGGCTGGTGCTAAAGCGGATATACGATAGAGTTTTGGCAGAGAAGAAGAAACTTGCTCATTTCATGGAGGTCCAGAAGCAAAGTAGAAGAGGAGCACTAGGGAGAGATACGTAGTCCAAACGTATGCTTCAGTGATTCAGGTCCTGCTAGCATGTTCAGCCAGCATCACCAGTGGAGTATTCCCTCGTTCAGTCATTTTTCCAGGAGTCTCTTAATCCCAGCAAATTGACAATGTCAGATAACTACAGTTAAAAGAGGACTCACTAGAGTGGAGAAATAGACTATAATTACTAAGCACTATTAATGCCCTAGTTGAGGTTTGCAGCATTATTTAAAGGGAAGAAATTACAGCATGAGATTTATTTTCTATACAATGTTTAGCTGCAAAGGAACGTGAACACTCTAATTAAAATCATTGATTTTTTTTTCCTGCTTGGGATTTTCACAAACAAATATAGAAGAAGAGAGATTTTATGGCATACTTCTCTCAGTGATCACAGAATATGTTTGAGTAGAAGCAGAAGAAATTACATAATAGCACTGAGAAAGTGTAAAATATTGATAGTTTGTGAATTTCAAATACATCAGATAATACTGAGACTGAGAACTGATCCAAGTTGTATGACAGGTGAGTTTTATGTAATCTATTTTTTTTAAATTTTATTTTAAAGACAAAAGAATGGAGACATATGAACCAGAAAAGCCATAAACAATACAGAAAATACAAAGTTATACAGTATATAGTAGGAAATTAGCACTGGATGTTGTATTACATAGTTATCTTCACATTAGTTAACACACAAACATTAAAGGAAATACCAAATTATAGAGAAGATAGTAGGGAATTAGCACTGCATGCTGTGTAATATAAAGTTATCTTCACTTCTGTTAATACAAAAATGATTGAGGAAATACAGAATTATAGAGAACATAGAAGGGAATTAGCTCTGGATGCTGTCCTACATACTGTTACCTTCACCTTTGTTACTCAGTTACACAGATGATGGCCCATTTGATCATTCAGTTTTTCTCCTCCCTCATCTCGGTTGCCCTACCACTCAATCAGTCATCTTCCCTGTGATAATAACTGTCCTCCTGGGTTTATCTATATCCTTGGACTCTCGCCTTGGGAAGAGACATAGCTGCCTCAGACTATACTATAACCTACATGGGTGTATACAAACTGCCATGGTTGGAGGTGGGAAAGCACATATGCTCACAGTGGACCACCTGGCTCCACCCTGTTGTCGTGCTATGGGTGGGGTCGGGTCCAGTCCATGAGGTGCCCTGAGTGGGGCCCTCAGCGGAGCAGCCACTGGGCCCACTGCAGAGCAGCAGCAGGGCCCACTGCGGAGCAGCCGCGGGGCCCACCATGGAGCAGCCGTGGGACCCTCAGCGGAGCAGCCGCGGAGCACGCGCCCCCATTGGGGTGCCCTCTGTGACCCTTCTGGCTCTGTCCCGTTGCCTTGATGCCAGAGGCCCTTTCTTCTCCTCCCACCTCCTCCTGATCTCCAGCATTACCATTCCCCACCCCTTGCAGCTGGGCAATGGGTCTCTGAAGCTGAAGCTGCAAATGCCGAAACGAGGGTGTGGGCCAAGGGTGTGCTTGGAGCGGCCACCTCCTCCCTCCATCTCGTCTCTGACTGTGCCATGGCAGATCTCCGATCCTCTCCTCCAGAGAAGGCTTTGCTTAGTCTTTCCGAGGGTTTCAGTTCCCATTTCAGATCCTTCTCGAGTTCAGGATATCCACCTCTTTCCTTTCTGTCCTTCACATGTCGCTATATTCCTATGTCTGAGTGGCATTCCTCCGGGAGGTTCTCTCTCTGCTGCCTACCCAGTCGCCATGGGTTCATATAAGGTTCATATATGCAAGCAGTATGGAGACACTGTTGTTGCTCGTATTAGTAGTTTGGGTTGAGTCCTGAAGTCTGTGGTCTCGTCCCATTGCTGTCAGGAACAGGTGGTGATTGCGCAGGCCGCCGAGGCTCAAGGTGCTCATAGAGGGCGTTCAGGGTGGGAGCTGAAGCCCAGTAACTCAGTTCATGCTTCCTGCTTGATGTTGGAGTGAGAAGGGCATGGGGCTGTGTGATGCACCTCCATCTGCAGCTCTCTCTTGCTGTTGTGCTCCAGTTCCCGTTTGCTCCTTGGCTGGATCCCTGGGAGTTGCTGTGGCTCTGATGTCACTGCTGATGCACCCTACCGCTCCCCACTGGCAGCCGCCCACACAATGGAGAGGCAGGAGGCCACAGCCTCGAGGCAGGCATAGAGCTGGGTGTGGTGGGATGTGTACTGGCTGCTCTGGCTCCACCTTGCCTCCAGGTGCTGCTTAGGAAGGTTGCTGCAGGGTGGGGACTCCGCTTCAGTGGCTGTTGCAACCTCTCATCCTCACACTGGATTTGACAACAGTTCCCAACCACCATTGCCTCTTTTCCTGGCTGCGCCCTCTCCTCTCCAGACCTGGACCAGCTCTTGGAACTCCGCTCTCCCCTGGCCGAGTCGGGAGGCTTCCATGAGCGTGGGTTTCCGAAGCTGAAGCTATGATTGCTGGAACGAGGACTTGGGCCAAGAGTGTGTTTGAAGCAGTGGCTTCCTCTTTCTCCGTGTCTTCTCCCTTTGACTGTGCCACGGTGCCCCTCCAATCCTTTCCTCCAGGAGAGGTTTTGCTTGGTCTTTCCTAGGGCTTCAGTTCCCATTTCAGACCCTTCTTGGGTTCAGGGTACACACCTCTCTCCTTTCTGTCTTCATATTGCTATATTCCATTGTCTGGGTGGTAATCCTCTGGGAGGTTCTCTCTCTGCTGCCTACCTGGTCGCCATCCTCCCGGAAGAGCCAGTTTTATGTAATCTAAATGAGTCCACATATTAAATCTCTCAGATCAATGGCATTGTTCTTCCACTTGTGAATAAACTGAATTTTACAGATTCTGCCCCCAGACAGCCAATGTGGGAAGGTGCCTTGGACTCAGGTAGCCTAGTGAGCTCTCTGAAAACCCAGGCCCCCTGGCACCACCTACTACCACCAGCACAAAAATAACCCTAAATCCCTAGAAACCTGGGAAGTTTTGACCAAAAGAAGAATCAAAATGCAATCTCAGCCGAACACCATGTCCAGAACATTTCCAGAAAACATCCACATGAATAATTAAGGAAGACATAAAGCTGAAATTTCTGAACTGATACTAGCTGAAGTAAAGAACAAACTACATCAGGCTATAGAGGCAATCAGATCAGAAATAATTACTCAGGTGGAACAGAAATGAAAATCATAATGAAAGAAATACTCAGCATATCAAAAGAGGACAGGAATAAAAAAATAGAGGGACACAGATAAGTGATGGAAACCTTGAATGAACAATATTGGAAAGAAACAATGCATGAAAGAGATTCAAAGAGACATTGAGAAAATTAAAAATTCCATTGCAAGCTGAGAGATCCGCTTGACCCAAAGGGAAGATGCACTTTCAGACCTTGAAGACAGCGTTGCAGCTTGTAATCATGAAAGCAACGATCTTTTAAAAATAGCAAAGGAACAGCAAGTAGCAATTCAACAGCCTCAAGATGAGGCAAACAAAAACAATATAAGGCTGATGGGTGTCAGCAAAAGACTGGGAGGCATTATGAATGAGATAAGAAGTTTATTTGCTGAAGTAAAAGCAGAAAATTTCCCAAGCATGAGACAAGAACCTTATATACACATAAATGAGGCATGTAGAACCCCAATTAGCCATAAAGAAAATAGATCTACATCAAGACAGATAAAAATCAATATCCCAGACATTTAGCAAAAGAACAGAATATTAAAAGCTGTTAGAGAAAAGAAACAGATCACCTACAAAGGAAAGTCCATCAGAATCATGCCAGATGTCTCAACAAAAACCCTCAAGTCAATAAGACCTTGGAGTGAAGTGTTTCAGGTCTTGGAGGAAAACTTCCAACCTAGATTGCTGAACGTTGCAAAAATACCTTTCAAAATTGATGGAGAAATAGGATATTTCCATGACAAAGACCAACTGAAGCAATTCATGACCACCAAACCAATACTACAAAGAGTATCAAAAGATACTCTACAAAAAGATAAAAAGACTAACAATGGTGATTGGAAACTGTTGTCAAATCCAGTGTGAGGATGAGAGGTTGCAACAGCCACTGAAGCAAGGTAAGCAGTTAAACAGAGGGTGAAAGTGCAGGACCAATAGTGGGAAAATAACATGACAAGGCTAAGTCAATACAAATCAATAATAACCATTAATGTAAATGGCCTCAATTCACCAAGCAAAACAAACAGACTGGTAGAGTGGATCAAGAAACAAAACCTAACAACGTGGTATATACCAGAAAGGCATTTAGCTCAAAAAGAAATTTATAGACTGAAAGTCAAAGCATGGAAAGCAATGCTTCATGGGACAGGAACCTGGAAGAAGCAGGAGTAGCTATTCTGTTTGCAGACAAGGTCAACTACAAACAAACAACAATCACCAGATAAAGAAGGTCATTATATTCTTGTTAAGGGGAAACTGAAAGAGGAAATGATAACAATCATAAATATATATGCATGAAATATAGGAGCAGCCAATTATATAAGGCAAATTTTAGCAGACATGAAAAATCAAATAAGTAATAACACATTTGTAACAGGGGATTTTAACAACTCTTTGTCACAAAAGGACAGATAATGAGACAAAAAATCTGCAAAGAAACAAACTAAACCAAACAAGTGAACAAATGGACTTAGTAGACCTTTACAGAGAATTCCACAAAAAAATATTACAATGCACATTCTTCTCACCTGCACATGGGACATTCTCCAAAATAGACCACATGGTAGCACACAGAACATGCTTAAGTAAATACAAAAGAAATGAAATTATCTCATGCAAATTATCAGACCATAGTGCACTGAAACTGGAATTTAATGATAAAAGAAACCACAAAACTTCCAGAAACA
Source organism: Dinomys branickii (assembly GCA_004027595.1). NCBI lineage: Eukaryota > Metazoa > Chordata > Mammalia > Rodentia > Dinomyidae > Dinomys > Dinomys branickii. Next base: position 7,129 of record PVLD010034346.1, on the reverse strand, counting down.
CATGAAAATTAAATAATATCCTCCTGAACAACCAATGGGTCATAGAAGAAATTGAAGTAGAAATTAAACACTGTTTACAATAAAATGAAAACACAGATACAAACTACTGGAACCTGCAAGATGCAATGAAAGCAGTCATCAGAGGGAAATTTATAGGAGTGGATTCCCACAACAGGAAAACAGAATGAACACAAAGAAACAACCTTATGTTACACTTCAAACTTCTAGAGAAAGAAGAGCAAGTTAATCCCAAAGCCGAAAGAAAGGCGGAAAGTATAACGATCAGAGCAGAAATTAACACAGTTAAAGGTAAGAAAACACTACAAAGAATTAATGCTTTTAATTAATAGTTGGTTCTTTGAAAAACTAAAAAAATTGATAAACCCCTAGCTAACCTTATCAAAGAAGGAAAGAAAAAGTTCAAATCCATGCAATAAGGCATGAAGGGGTGAAATCACTATAGATCCTGTAGAAATTCAGAAGACCATTGCGTCAGTCAGGGTTTACTAGAGACGCAGATATAACCCAAGATAAATATATGATGAGAAACTATAAGTTTGGCTTACAATGGACAGCTACAGGGTTGGGTGAGGAAGTGTGCAGAGGGTATCTGCATGCTGGAGATTGTAGAGCCCAGCCCTGGGCCTGCAGCTTACTTACTACAATGTCTGTGAAAGTCCATATGAAAAGGCTGATGAGTCTGTGACAGAATGCTGAATAATCTATGATGTAGGCCAGAGAGCCAACACCAGAAGGCTAAAGAGTCCTAGGAAGAAGCCAAACAATCTGCACCAGAACCCAGGGGATGACCAAGCTGAAAGTGAAGACTTGAGCTCCTCTGAAGAGCCAGCAGCCAGTCTTCTCTTCATTTCTTTTTTTAAATGTAGCCTACACACTCTAGAGGGGAGGAGTCCTCTATACCCACAACCTCTGTATGTCTTCCTCTTGCACAGGCTTAGGATAAATATAAAGTAAGGACCTGGCTTCCTTCTGAGTCTTATAGTTAATCTTTTAAACTTTTTAAATTAACACAATAAACAACATCCCAGAAAGGTAAGTACACGTCTTTTTTACCCCAAGATAGAGAACTGCTGAGTCATTTAGCCAAACCTCTAGACTCCCCAAGTTGACAAGCATAACTCCCCATGTATCAAGCATAACAACCATGAATACCTACTACAAAAATCTTTATTCTCATAAGATGGAAAACCTTATGAAGAAATGGACAGATTCTTAGATACATATGAATTATTAAAGCTGAATCAACAACACTTAAAAATTTTGAATAATCCATTAGCAACCAATGAAATTGAACATGTAATAAAAAAATCTGCCAACAAAATCTCAGGGTCTGATAGATTCACAGCTGAATTCTACAAGAAATTTAGAGAAGGTTTAATTTGAATTCTTATCAAACACTTTAAGGAAATAGAAAGAGAATCAATTCCCCATAAAACATTCCTAGACTCAATTTTACCTTGATACCAAACCCAGAAAAAGTACTAATCATAAAAAAGAACTATAGGCCAATATCCCTAGAGAACATAGATGCAATCAGGAACTCAAGGATGATTCAGTATAAACAAATCAATAAATGTAATACACCATATCAACAGAGACAAAGATAATAATCATGATGATCTCAAGAAATGCAGAAAAACTTTAGATAAAGTCCAACACTTATTCATGATTTTAAAAATCCTACAGAAAATTGGCATAGATGGAGCTAATATCTTACTAAATGGACAAAACCTGAAAGCTTTCACTTTAAATCAGGAGCAGCAGAGGGATGTCCACTGTCACCACTCCTATTCAACATAGTTCTGGAAACACTAGGCAGAGCAATTAGATAAGGGAGAAAAATAAAAGAAATAAGGATAGGAAAGATAAAAGTGAAATTATCTTTATTTGCAGATGACATGATGCTCTACATAAAAGTCCACAAATACTCCACCAAAAGACCCCTCAAATTAATCCACAAATTGAGTAGCACTGCTGGATGCAAAGTCAACAGTCAAAAATCAATAGTGTTCCTTTACATAAACAAGAAACATACTGAGAGAGAAAGAAGCGAAAACATACCTTTCCCAATAGCATCCAAAGAATTGAAATACTTTGGAATCAATCTAACAAAAGAAGTAAAAGATCTGTACAGTGGAAATTACAATACTCTGTAAAAATGAATTGAAGAGGATTTTAAAAATGGAAGATATTCCTTGCTCATGGATAGGCAGAACCAACATTGTGAAAATGGCCATACTCCCAAAATTGTTGTACAGTTTTAATGTGATTCTCATGAAAATACCATTGGTATACCTCATAGACCTGGAGAAAATATTCCTAAAATTCATCTGGAACCAGAAGTGACCTAGAATAGCAAAAGCAGTCCTTGGAAACAGAGGCAAGCAGAAGGTATCACAATCCCTAGTTTGAAATTATGTTACCAAGCTACTGTGATTAAAATCAGCATAGTATTGACAAAAAAACAGATCTGAAGATCAATGGAACAGACTAGAAGATGCAGACACAGCCGCAAGCACACTCAGCCACCTTATCTTTCACAAAGGTCCCAAATGTGATCATTGGAAGAGAGCCTACTTAATAAACGCTGCTGAAAAAATTGGCCTCACATATGCCAAAGACTAAAACTAGACCTAATCCTATCACTATGCACCAAAATAAAGTCAAATGGCTTAAAGATCTAAACATTAAAAGAGAAACACTAGATCTATTGCAAGAGAAAGTAGATGAAAGTCTTGAAGACACATGGGTAGGCAGGGAGTTCATGAACAAAAACAAACTGCAAGCAAATAACTCAGAGAATCAAGAACTGGGTTCTCCTCTTACTGAAAAACTTTTGCACGTCAAAAGACCAACAAGGTGAGAAGAAAATCCATGAATTGGTAAAGCATTTTAGCCAACTGTCCCTCAGACAAGGGACTCCTGTCTAGAACATTTCATGAATTTAAAAAATCAGGCCCCCAAAGATCAAAGACCCAGTAAAAAAAGGTAATCTGTGATGAATGCACACTTTTCACATGAAGAAATACAAATAGCAAATAAATACATGAAAAAATGTTTAACATCCGTAGTTATTTGAGAAATGCAAATTAAAACAACACTGAGATTCCATCTCACCCCACAATGAATGGCCATCATCAAGAAATGAACACATAACACGTTCTGGGGAGGGGAGGAACTCCTCTCCACTGTTGTTGGTAATATAGATGGTGTAACTACTGTAGAATTCAGTCTGAAGATTCCTCAGTAAACTAGGATTAGAGGTCTCATTCAACCCAGCTATTCCTCTCCTTGTTATTTTTCCAAAAAAACTGCAAACTTCATGCCACAGCTGTATATGCCCTGATTGCCACGGTATCCTCTGGAAATGAGACTGCACTCTAAGGCGGAGACCCCAGACCTCTGTCTCATCTTTTCAGGTGGTCCAGAAAGACAAAAGGGCCCAGGGCTGCCTCTTTCTGCTCAACCTGTTATCTCTACCTCTGCCCTCCATGGAGGGGCCCTGAGTAATCATGACTAAAGGAATAAAAACAGCCCATTGCTGGACATTCACATAGGTCTCTTTGTCCTTCTCCAATACCAACCTTCCTCTCAGTCTTCATACCTTAATAAAAACCATCACTAAAAAAAAAATCTCACTTGAACTGTAACTGGGATAACTTTCTTTTCACTTATTTCTTTTAGCTATGCCTAAAAGCCCAGCTCTCATCCTGGAGAAATTTTATCCTGTCTAAATACTGTAATGTATATCCAGGTTGTCAACTAATAAAAATGATAAGACTGTTTTATACATATGTAATGTATATTGTGGTTCATGTACAAAAACTTCAGAGTTTTCCATGGATTAAATAAGGAGTTAATCTGGTTTTCATAAGTCATAAAAATTTAGAGATAATTATAACTAAAGTTAGAGGGATTTGTGACAAAATGTCTGACTCCATCAGTAAAAGGGTCTAAGAGCCATTGGGTTACAAATGCTACCCCTCGGAACAGTTTCTAAATTACCTGTCAGCTCTAATGCTCATGCTTTGATAATACATGTTCTAATTTCTTAAAAACTTGTTCTTGCCCAGATTATATCAGTGTCCAGGTAATCATACAGATAAAATTTATAATAAATATGCTAGATTATTTTTATATTTCTTTTACTGAGATCCACCAGATATTGCCTAGAGAGAGTTATGTGACAGCTGGTCTCTCTCCTCAATAAAGAAGTAAAATTAATAAAACAGGCCATCCTCCAAAATCAGATGACATTAGAAATTCTAACAGCAGCACAGGGGGATACTCGTACAATTGTAAAAACTACATGTTGTGTGTACGTTCCTGTTGCCTCTGCTAATGTCTGAATAGCTGTTCCAGATATTACACAACAATAACGATATGTCAGATTCTAAAATCCCACAGACCCTGTGCTTATCATCTCTATGGGAAGCCATTACTGGTTCCTCTTGGTAAAAATCTTCACTGAATGTTGTCTTGGTTACTTTTCTCTCCTTGCTGAGACAAAATACCCAACGCCAAAAATGAAGGAAGGAAAGGTTTATTTAGCTTACAGTTTGTGGAGGTCTCAGTCCATACTTGGCTGGTTCTGAGGCAGAGTGGCACATGGCAGAGAGCAAACTGTTCATGGCAGCAGAGCACAGCAAAAACAACCACCAAAAGGGAGCAATGGCTGCAAGCAGTCTCTTTCCTTCCCTTACATTGTAAGCAGGCTACCCCCACCCAGAGGGCTTGTAGCAGTCACATAATCTCCATGCCCTCCTCTTCCATAGGTTCAGGATATATACAAAGTAAGCACCCTGGTTGAGTCACTCAGCCAAACCTCTAGACTCCCCAAGATGACACAATGTATCAACCATAACACTCACTGATATTCTTTTGCTTTTAATTTTAAATTCATGATGATAGACATTGTTTATTGATTATGGTCATACTGAATCTTTAACACTACTTATAAAAATCTGTTGCAATTAATCATGTTTTATTGCTTTTCCTGACTTCATTTGAAAGTTTGTTTACCTGATCAAGTTCACAAACATCAAGATAAATGATACTGGAAAAACTCCAAAATATCACTTAATTCATAGAAGAAGTATATGTAATGCAGATGACAAAATGCAGCATGAAATAATTAATAACAGCTACCTCAAGTGTACTACTGACTAATAATAATGTAGCACAGAGATTCCTTACTTAAAACCTCAAAAGGTAAAAATGTATGTAAATAGTAGTGATGTGCTACCTATCAAAACTTGCCAGGAGATAACTCTCAATTTTATACAGTTACTCTATTAATATGTAACATTTAAACCTGACAAGGACTCACACCGCATTCCCTGCAGGCCAGATCTGGTTTCAAGTTTATCCATTAGAGAAATTTGCAATTATTATAAGCAATAGCAAATGCACGACGTGCCTTTTCCTCAGAGTTTGGGCTCTCCTCTCTAGAGGTGCGCCAGCGCTGATCTACGGCAAAGCAGGCAGGCGACAGGGAAGCCGCGAGCATCAGCAGCGAGCCTGCCTTCTTTCTGTCAGTTGAGAATCCAGCCACTGATTGGTGTCCCCCACACTCAGGGCGGGGCTTCTATTATTGACATGCATCCCTAATCCAGCATCACACACCCTAATCCAGCATCACACACCCTAGATCCAGCCGCCTCCCCAAAGCCCCACCTAGGAGTACATGAAGCTCTGGGGGCACATCTAGGCATAGCTGTAACATTCTGAAATGCTTTAAATATATAGTTCGTGCAGTAATTTCTTGCTAAAATATTTTAGTATACAAAGGCAAAACTTCCATTAATTCAGAGAAAGTTTGGATTTGTTTATTTTCAGATGGATGAGTTTTTTCTTCATTTCTATGGAGCTTATATACTTTTCTGCAAATCTACTGTAAAAGAAATGATTAAGGATAATCTCCTTGGATAAATGTTATAAAGATATAACCTTATTTAATACGCTGAGGAATAAATTTCTGGAACCACAAGGGGGCAGAATAAGAACAAGTGAAAAAAATTCTCAAGTTTACTCTGTTGTGCTGATGTTTACCTTAAGTGACATTTACAATACCTAAAATAATTTTAAGTGTTTCATTTGTCACCAAACATCCCCCTTTTAACCACTAAGAAGCTACTAAAACTGGCTGGTTGAAAGAAACATACAATAGCTTTGTGTCATCCAGAAAGTACAGTGTGATACATAGTTACAATTTTGATTTTACTGCTCTTGTGCTACTTTGTGTCTTTTTGTTAATGTTTTCCTTTTTTTGTTGCTTTTTTTGTTTTCTTTGTTTGTTTTTTATACTTTTAAAAATAAAAAAAAAATCTGCACGAGTGTAAGCCATGTGTTGTTCCTGAAAGGTTCTAGCAAATGGACAGGCGAAGCCTCTCCTTCTGCACACCTGATTCCAAGTCACTGTCTATTCCCTTATGTCCACCCATTCTTAGGAATGCTACCTTCTTCTTGGGATTACTGAAATTGAGTCTTGCTTTTAAATATATAACAACTGTGTAGATGACAGTGCACATCAGGTCTCTTCTGCAGCAATTAGCATGCTTTAATATTCCTGCATGAATCTTGATGACAAAATAGGTAATTATATTGCATAGTGATTGATAAAATATGCACATGCTAATCATATTCTAAAAGATTTCTCTAGGCTTCTCTTCTGAAGCATTTAGAACAAAGAAAAAGCAAAAACACAAGAATTTTCAATATTTCCCTGCAAAACTGCTGGCAAGGCTTCTCTCACGAATTCTCATTTCCAGAGCTTGGGGCTTGCTGGATTTGAGCATGGCTTTAGCATCTAGTGCTTGTACATTCTGTAGGCGACACCAGTATGAGACCACCGTTCTACGGCAGGAAACAAGATAAAAACCTTTGATTTAAGCATGCTGTTTGTGGGCTCAGGTAGACAGGAGGAGACCATGGAAAGCGACTGGCAGAATCGACTCACTTTTAGTAGCCTATCTTTCATTTTTACATGATCTGTTTCTAGCAGTGAAGGAAGAGGTCACGCCTGGCCTCTTGAAACTCTGGTCTCCTTCCTCACAGACACCGTCCCAGACAGGGATCCACCTTCTCGGGCTGTATATCACACGGGAAC
>PVLD010034345.1:0-12769 GCA_004027595.1 Dinomys branickii | reverse complement strand
ACAGCTGAGCCTGGTGGTGCATGCCTATAATCCCATAACTCTGAGGCAGTAGGATCACAAGTTCGAGCCCAACCTGGGCAACTTAAAAACTTAGTAAGACCTTGTCTCAAAATAAAAAATAAAAAGGGCTAGGGATGCAGCTCCATGCAAAGGCTCTGGGCTCAGTCCCTAGCACTGCAAAAGAAAAAAGAAAAAAGTACTCAGATGGTTACTTGGATTTGGGCAAACAGGAATGACTACATTATGAAATGTATATGTGTAGAGGTGTCTGCTGCACACGTGTGTTTAGTGTTAAAGCCCATACACAGAAACCTACATGGTTAAATGGCATGTACAGTATAAGGAGCCGCCTGCACCATGCAAAGCCAATATTGGTGAACTCCCCAGAATCCTTTGCCCTCTGTCTGTCTCAGTGTGCTTTTATTCGGGTGCTTTTGTCGGATTCTCCCCATCGCTAAGTCCCACTGAGCTGAATTCAGTAGACTAAAGTACATAGTGAGCTCGAAGGAATCTACTTTTGAGAACTGCTCTGCAAACTTTGGGAGAAATTTTCAGGCAGAGAAAAACGTGCTGTGTAGGTGCTGGCAGGGCACCCCAGGCCCATGCCAACTGCCCTCAATTGTTTGTCCCCACAGAGAAACTCCACGATGCCTCAATAACAACTTTCAGACCAAGAAGTGAGTCAGTCATTCAATCAACAAGCATGCATTGAGGGCTTTCTCATCAGTTCCAGGCCTTTGGGTAGGCCCTGGGGCTACAGAGATGAAGCCTTCACGCCTCATTCACCTCTCAACTCTCAAGTGACGTGTGTTTTGTGGCATCTTTCTCCTTCAGGGCTGCCTTTGCTGTTCACTTGAGTCTACTCAGTGAAGTCAGGACTAATGGTTTTGAGTACAGCCCAGCTGTTTCTTACAGGATAACAAGGGATCCCTGTGGGGAAGGTGGTGCTCGGCACATGAAATGGTGCTCTCAGACATGGGTCATCTGAGAAGAGATACAAGTCTGCTTCTTTTTGTCCACACCCTTAGGAAGTCAGGTAGTCATGTGATCAGCATTGTGTTGGAATCGCATTCTCACCTCAGGTGCTGTCCCTGCCGATGCTTCATGTCTGGAAGGTCTCTGGTCCAGTTTAGGCTGTGGCCAATCAAGGGGAAGTTAAAGGGCTGCCTTACTGGTGCCCTGGGCATGGCCAAGTGCACCTTTTCTTCTCAGTGCTGGGGACTTCATCCTGGGCCTCAGGAATGCTAAACCAGCACTCTACCCCTGAGCCACACCTCCAGCGTCCACGTATTTGTTTTTTGTTTTTCTTTTGCAGTACTGGGGATTGAACCCAGGGCTTCACAGTTGTAAGGCAAATACTCTGCCACTGAGCTACATCCCCAGCCCTTGTAAAATTCTTATTTTGAGACAGAATCTCAAGTTACCCAGGCTCCCCTTGAACTTGCTATCCTCTTGTCTGGTCTTCTCTTTTATGTTTGTTTTATATTTTTTTGAGACCAGGGCTCGCTATGTAGTTCATGCTGGCCTCAAACTCACAGTGATCCTCTTGCCTCAGCCTCCTGAGTACTGGAATTACAGGCATGTACCACCAGGTCCAGCCTGTTTGTTTTTTGAAAAAGGGTCTCCTCTTATAGTTAAAGCTGGCCTTGAACTCACTGTGTAGCCCAAGCAAGCCTCAAACAGCGAACCTCATGCATGAGCCTCCTGAGTGCCGGGTTTGCAGGCATGTGCCACCGTGCCTGGCTGCAGCTCTTGAGTAGCTAGGATTATAGGCATACACCACCATTCGTGGTCTGTCCTTAGTGGTGAAGCTCCAGCTTACTAGAACATGCAAGCAATCACTGGATTTAGGAATTTTCTAATTTGCTAAAGGTTAATCTCCAACTCCTTTGTTTAGCCGTTTGGTGTGGAAAATCTTTCTAACATGCCTGAGCTCATTTTTTGGATTGTCATTACAGCCTACTGAGCAACCTGATAGAAACTCTTTGTTGAGTTGAAGTTTTACAGGGGCCCCCAAACTAGTCTCCCAATCCATAAATATCTGTGGGAGTCTGTACAAATTAAGTCTTGTATTCCATAAAATCTAGGGGGAACTGAACACGAATGTGGCTGAGGATGCAGAAGTTAATGACAACATCAAGTGTTTTGTGTCTTTGGCTGGAATTAAATGACCTCAGTGTGAGAAATTTCCAATGCAGTTTTATATGTATTTGAGATTATCCCCTCCCAGTACTGGGGCTTTTCCAGTGAGATACATCCCCAGCCCTTTTTTATTTTTTTACTTTGAGACAGGTCCTCACAAATGTACAAAGTTGCCAAGGCTGAGCTTGAGATGGCAATCATCCTGCCTCAGCCTCCCAGAGTATTGGAATTATAGGCATGTGCCACTGGCTCAGCTTGATGCATTTTAAAGTGACAAATTAATTATTAATTGAAAATATATCCTGTTTAAGTAGATACATTTGTTTGTTTTATTGGTACTGGAGATTGAACCCAGGGTCTTCACACTGAGCTACATCCCCAGCCTTATATTTTTTCCTTTTTATTTTGAGGTAGTCTAAATTGCTAAATTGCCCAGGCTGGGTTCAAACTCGCAATCCTCTCTTGCCTCAGCGTCTCAGAATGCTGGGATTCAGATAAATATTTTGTACATAGGAGATAAGAGCACAGATCCTGGGGTCAGACTGCCTGAATTCAAATCCTAATTTTAAAACTTCCTAGTTAGGAATAGGTAAATAAATTATGGTTCATCCATATAATGGAATATAACTTAGCTACAAAAAAGGAAGTATTGATAAATGCTACAACATGAATGAAGCTTTTAAGTGAAAGAAGCCAGATAGAGTTGGGTGTGATGGTGCAAACCTATATCCTCAGCTACCTGGCAAGAAAGTCAGAAATAAATAAAAAGTTGCAAGCTGGAGGCCAGCCTGGGCAACTCAGTGAGCCAAGGATGTATCTCAGTGAGAGAGTACCCCGGATTCCATCCCACTACCAACAAACAAAAACAGCCAGATTCAAAAAACCACTTGTTATAATTTAAATGAAATAGTGAGAATAGGTAAATCAATATAAACAGAAAACCGATAGGAGGCTGCCAGAGGCTTGGGGTAGAAAGGAATGGGAACCACTGTTTAGCAAGAATAGAGTTTCATTTGGGGGCAAAAAATATTTTGAAACTAGATAGTGGTGTGGTTACACAATATAGTGACTGTACTAAATGTTACTGAATTGTATACTGTTTTTGTCTTTTTGAGACGGCTCGCTATGCAGTGCAGCTGGTCTTAAACTCACTTTGTAGCCCAGGCTGGCCTCAAACTTGCAACCGTCCTCCTGCCTGGCCTCCTGAGTGCTGGGATTGCAGGTGTGCACCACCATGCCTGGTTAAATTGTATACTTTTTATTTATTTTTAAATGGTATACTTTAAAATGCTAACATTACATTGAATTTGACTTCAACTGAAAAAAACCTTATTAGCTGGATGACCTTGAGCAAGTCCCTCAATCTCTCTGTAGCTTAATTTCTTCATTTATAAAAGGGGGAAGTAATCAGGTGTAGGTGGGGCATGTTGTAATCCCAGCTGCTTAGAAGACTGAGGCAGGAAGCGCGAAAACTTGAGCCCAACCTGGGTAGCTCAATGAGATCCTTTTTTAAAAAGGAAGGAAATATAGGAAGGAAGAGAGGGAGGGAAAGAAGGAAGGAAGGGCTGGGAATGTAGCTCAGTGGTAGAGCACCCCTGGGATCAATACCCAGTACTGCCAACAAACCAACCAACCAAAAAGAGAAAATAATAGTGTCTATACCATAGGGTAGTTATGAGGTTATTTTAGTTTCTTTGGCTTAGTTTTTGTTTTTTCAGACAGGTGATCCTCCTGCATCAGCCTCCCAAGGGCTGGAATTATAGGCCGGTGCCACCACACCCAGCAATTAAAAGAGTATTAAATGAATTAATATTTGTAAAATCCTTAAAACAGTATCTGGCACACAGCAAGTGATATATAACCATGTGTTAAATGGGGAACAAAGTAATAAAACCCTTAGTGGTACCAGACACCGTAACACAAAGCTGTCATCCCAGCAATCAGGGAAGCTAAGGAGGATCACAATTTCATTCTATTTATTTATTTTTTTGAGACAAGACCTCATTATGTAGTTCAGTGTGGCCTTGAACTTGAAGCAACCTGAGTGCTGGGATTACAGGTGTGTGCTACCACGCCTGGCATTAGGATCACAATTTTAAGTACAGCCTGGACAATTTAGTGAGACCCTGTCTCAAAATTAAAAAAAAAATAAATGCCAGGCATAGCGGCGCACACCTGTAATCCTAGCACTTAGGTGGCTGAGACAGGTGGATTGCCATGAGTTCAAGGCCAACCTGGGCTACATAGTGAACTCAAGGCCAGCCTGAACTGCACAATGAGAGCCTGTCTCATAAATAAACAAATAAAAAGGAAGGAGGAAAAGAAATGCAGAGCAGAAGGCACCATCCCAGCCCTATTCAATAAAACCTTGAGGGCAAGGGTACCTTGGAACCCGAACTATTTTTGGGGTGCTGGGAATCAAAGCCAAGGCCTTACACACACTAAATACATGCTGTACCACTGAGCTACATCCTCAGACCTGGAATGTGAATTTAAACAGGCTCTCTATCCCCTAGCCCTGGTGATTCTGACATGTATTAAGGTTTGAGGAAATTTGATGTGAGAATATGAACTGAGTGTGTACTATAGGCAAGACACACACTCCTTGGATGTAGAATAAAATCCTAATCCCAGGTTTTAACTTGTTTTGAAATCTATTTATTTATTTATTTTTTTTTTTTTTTGCGGTACTGGGGATTGAACTCAGGACCCTGCGCTTGCTAGGCAGGCGCTTATTCCACTGAGCTATATCCCCAGCCCTTGTTTTGGAATCATCTTCTGACTTTCTTCATAAAATAGATCATTCCTCCTCTAGAGTCCCTTGCAGTTTAATGAGCAAGAGCAGACACAGGAGAATACATATAAACACAACGCACACCCAAAATAAGAACGATATCTTTACCGAGTTATCTATAGCAGTGAGAAACTATGTGCTTACAGTGCTGTGAATGCTGGAAGCTCTAGGCTGGGCCAGTGAACCACACAGTAAGATATGGCCCTTGCTGTCCAGACCCTTAGAAATTCTAAGAGCCAAGATAGCCACTGGGAAGGCTGGAGCTTGATGGCAGTGGGTTTGAGAAGTGTGGCATCAGGGCGCAGGGATGGAGTGCTGGTAGCAGGCATGGTAGGCAGAACTCAGGGGCCCCATGTCCACGTTGCTCTCCACAGAACCTCCCTGTCAGTCAGTCAGTCCCAAAGCACTCATCAAGTGCTGCCTGCTCAAAAGCTCCCAGGCACTGTAGGGATTCCTGCCTTCTCTAACAAGGCACCTGCTTCCAGAGGCACAGGGCACAGAAAGCCACTGGGTGCCAAATGTGTAATATTTAGCTGCAGGGCCAAGAAATCAGGAATAGGAGGGCTTCTCAGAGACAAAAGCAGGAGCAAATTTCATAGAGGTAGGGCTCAAAGGATTTGGCCAGATGGAGTGGAGCTCAGGCAGAGACACATGGATAGGATTGAGGATGGGAGCCAAGCATGGTAGCATACACCTTTAACCCCAGCACTTGAGAGGCTGAGGCAGGAGGATCTCCGCAAGTTCAAGACCAGCCTGGGCTACAAAGTGAGCTCAAGGCCTGCCTGAACTACGTAGTGAGATCCTGTCTCAAAAAGACAAAAAAAAAAAAGAAAAAGAAAAAGAATGGTGTATGTGGGAATACTAGGCGCTATATGCTGTTTAAAAAAATAGTATATGCAGATTCACTAGGGCACTGCCACTCAAAGCCTATACAGAGGGTTCCTGGTGGGTGCAGTGGTGCATGCCTGTAATCCCAGCTACTCAGAAGGCTGAGGCAGGAACATCACAAATTCAAGACCAGCCTGGGCAATTTAGCAAGACTTTGTCTCAAAATAGAAAAAAAATTTTTAAAGGGATGGGGACATACTTCAGTGGTGAAGTGCTTGCCTTAAATATGTGAGGCTCTGGGTTTAATTCCTAGTACCACTCCCCCCAAAATGGTTCTTAAACTTATACTGTAGAACTACTGCCACAGCCCAGAGGAATGCAGCATCTCCAACTTCGGTGGAACTTGGTGAGTGTCCACTACCAGGGGCTCCTGATCCGGGTGCTCTCGATATTCTTTAGGCCCTGTAGGGGAAGAGGTAATAGTCTTATTGAAAGCTCTTGCTCAATCTTATTCCATTTCCTTTGCTAAAAATACACCACATTTTCTTTGTGTTCAGGTTGTGGTGTTTATTCCTGTCTTTAAATGAAGCAGATGCTCTCAAATTCTGAACTTTTTTTTAATTTTAAAGAGAAAAAAATCCCCAAAAATCTCAAAACAAGATAAAAGGAGGGTAACAATGGTTAATACATTGCATACTGTTATCTTTAAATTAATTACTCACAGTACAAGATATCAGCATTTAATTGTCCAAACAATATTAGCACAAACTTTTCTTTCCAATGAAGAGAAATTAGTAGTATGTTAGCTATCATACATATATACATATATATATATATACTTTTTTTTGCTTTTCCCTTTCTTTTTCTCTCCATTCCTTCCCAGTTTCCCTTTCTTTTTGAAGTTTCTTCTCATTTTACAATATCTATTGTACTTTTCTTTGTCTTTTTGAGACAAGGTCTCACTATGCCCTTTAGGCCGGCCTTGAGTGCACTTTGTAGCCTAGGCCAGTATCAAACTCCAAATGATCTTTCTGCCTCAGCCTCCCAAGTGCTGGGATTACAGGCATGCACCACCACACCCAGCCTATTGTACATTTTGGATCTTATTTACTCTTTCAGCTTCTCACAATAAGGAGACAATATGACATTTACACATGTGTATCTGGTTTATTTCATTTATGTTGTATCCATTTACCTGTATCTGTACAACTTTACTTGTATCTGTACAACTTGTATCTCAAGTTGTATTCATTTACCTGTAAGTCTCCAGTTTGTCTTTCTTTATGGATGAATAGAAGTCAAATTCAGGACCTTGCACTTGCCAGGCAGGTGCCTATTCCACTGAGCTATATCCCCAGCCCGAGTAGTACTCCATTGTATAAAAAGACTAGATCTATTTTATCATTTCCTTGGTTGACGGGTATCAAATTCTGAACACTTTAAAAAAATCTTTCCATTAAAAAAAAAAGCTACCATGGTGCATCCACTGGATGCCAGTCACTGTTCAAAATGCTTAAAAACCAGTTGGTGGTGCACACCTGTAATCCCAGAAAACAGGAGGCTGAGGCAGAAGGATCACCATGAGTTTGAGGCCAGCCTCGGTTACACAGTGCGTTTAAGGTCAACCTGCACTACGAAGTGAAACTCTTAAAAAAAAGAGGAATGGAATGGAATCACCCACTCATTCATTCTCTTTTACTTTTTTTTTGTCTTTTTGAGGCAGGCTTTCTCTATGTACTTCAGGCTGGCCTTGGTTACTTTGGAGCCAAAGCTGACCTTGAAGTCCCAGTGATCCTCCTGCCCCAGTCTCCCAAGTGTTGGGATTACAGGCATGAGCCACCACACCTAGCTCGTTTTCCTTCACTTACCAAGCATTTGTAGAGGCCCTGCTGTATGCCAAGATGAGGGGAGAGCCTGTTACACAGATGAGAATACTGGGTCCCTTTATCTAAAGGACTTAAGACCAATACGGAGAAATAGGTAGGCAGAGAGTAGAAGCGCCAATAAAAAGATAAGCTAAATATTGTGGGGAATCCCAGAAGGAGCAGCTAACTTCCCAAGGGAGGGCACAGGGGTTCAGGAAGGTGGCATGAAAGCGGCATGAACACTGGTTGAGTGAGCTCTCAATAGCCTGAGCAAGTGCAGATCATGCCTAAGGAATAGAGAGGGCACTGCTTTGGTGGGAACAAAAGGCTTCTGATGGCCATGGAAGGAAAGGAGGCTGCCTCCAGACCAGGAGGGGCCCTGAGAGCAAGGTGAATGCTCATCAGCTTGATTTTGTCAGTAGTGGGCAGCCGCAGCCAGCTTTTCAGGACAGATAATTTCCTAGGGTCCCACCCACCTCTCTCACAGTACCTGGACTGCTAAGAGTCTAGGAGCTGTAGGGAAGAGGAGAGTGGTCAGCAAGCTGAGGGGCTTGACCTGGTAAGGTCTCTGAGGGCAACTTTGGCCCCCTTTGCTATAAAATCCAGAAAGATTGTTGTTTGTTTACAAAGTTAAGTTTAACCAGACATGCTGTCTCTCCATTCAGACCCAGGGCCACGAGAGGGCAGAGACCAGGCCTTCCTTAGCCATTTGTTCTCAGGGAGTCAATACTTAGTCCTCAACACCCAGCAGACTGCTGGAATGCATCTGCAGCAGTGGCCCTGCCTGCGAGAGGGTTTGTGCAGTTGAGATTTAGCAAATAGGGACACTCCCATCCCCCAACATAAATGTGAGACAGGAGCGCACACAGTGCACCACACAAGTGCTTCTTGAGCACCAGTCTCTTTCTGTGCCCTTCTCTCCCTGGTCCCCTCCAACTGGGGTGAATCAGAACGAACCCTTAAGCTATCCAGAGACCCTATGTTCTGCACCCGACTTGGCCTCCAACTGAACGAGGTGTTGCAAATGAAGGGACATCCATGAGTTTCAAATTGCTTTATCCTGATAACTCCTTGTCATAGGAATATGTTTTTTTACTAGTGAGACAAGGCTTCTGATTGCAGAACAAAGCAGAGAATTAACATAATTATCCTGAAGATTTTAGTCAGAGGTTGCTTTGGATCCTAAATTACTCTGGGACCCTCAAATGCCCTATTTTGTCTGGTAGGGCTCTGCCTACCTAGGGAGGCTGTGATGCCAGTGCAGATAATAACAATTCTTGCTGAAGTCCAATCACTTAGAGGGTGCTAGACTTTTTCCCAACCACACCTCATTTGATGTTCACTGTATATCTCTGTGAGTGAACTGGGTAGGTACCTTGATTTCCATATTCTAGAAAGATGGAGAAAGGATGACCCAAAGCATAGTACCTGGGATCAGGCTGGCACTATTCAGTCAATGTTAGGGTTTGTCGGACATGGTGACACATGCCTGTAATCCCAGCACTTGAGAGGATAAGGCAGGAGGATCATCAAGAGTTTGAGGCCAACCTGGACTACCTAGTGAGTCCAAGGCCAGCCTGGACTAAATAGTGAGACCCTGTCCAAAAAAAAAAAAAAAGAAAAAAAAGATATAAAAAATGTTAAGGCTTGCTTCAGATGCCACTGCTAGCTCTTTTCGAGACAGGTCTAGGATCTGGCTCTCAGAACTCCTCAAACAATTTTCTTTTCATTGCGACAAGTTGCCTCTGCAAGTATCCCAGCCTGGGTCAGTAGATGTTATTGATGGGAGAAATACTCAAGAAGAACAATCTGCCTGGAAAAAGACTATTTTGGAATCAAGTGGAGGTCCTATGCCATGTTGAAAAGAACTCTGCATAGAGGCAGGACTACTGGGGTTGAGTCCTGGCCCAAGAACTCACTGGCCATGTGACTTGAGCAAGCCACTCAGAGGCCCAGAGACTCAGTTTCCTCAATTACAAAATCAAGAGTTGTAGCAAGGTAAGAAACAAATGAAATAGCACAAGTGAAAGGGCTCTGTAAACACTCTGATGCTGTACAGAGGTAAGATATTATTATTATGGTTATGTTGTGGTTCTAGCCTCAAATAAAATAATCATTAATATCTACATTCTTTACAAGGTTTCCCACAGCCCTCCCCACAGCTCCTTGGTTTCCCATCATCTCCTGTAGGGCAGGAAGCTTGGCCCCCAACAGGAAAGGGCTCAGAGAAGCTAGAGCTTTAGCCAGGAAACAACCATCTTGCCCCAACCTTCATTTCACCAGATAAATGATGCAGCCAAATGGTGAGACACAGACCAGTGTAAACTGAAGTGTTCATGATCCATTTCAGCTGCAAACCCAGGAGTCAAATTGCCAAAGTCCTAGGACCTTAAGAGAGGTGGCAATTTAGTAATTACTAGATTAATTAAAATCAGTGAAGATGGTCAATTTAAATCAAAGCAGAATTGCTGGGACCTGCATTATCAGGCCTCATAGAGGCGATTTCCCCATTTTAAGTTCTTATGTTGATCAGTTTAAACACACTATTTCCAAATCTTCACTTTTCCTTGGTGCAATTTAGGCCAAACATTTTTAAATGGGTGTGTGTATGGAGGAGGGGTTCATGGGAGAGTAGGTGTGGCCAGGTAAAACAGTGAGGTGGTTCCCAAAGCAAAATACAATGGCAAGGGCTGTGTCCACGTTGCTGGCAATAGATTCTCAGGCTGGTGAGGACAAGTAAGGGGGTGGGGTATAGAACGCCAGACCTCAGGCAACAGCAAATCCGATGCAGCCTTAGGTTTCTCCTCTCCTCACGTATATGCCTCAGACCAGGTGATGGAGACATACCAGGCAAGTCTCAACTGCCATCTGTGAAGTCCTTCCAAAGGAGAGGGGACACCCCCTAGCTTAGAGATGGAACCTCTTAGCCAGGGGAAGGGGGGCAGGGAGGAGGAGGAGGAAGACACAGGGTTTCCTTCTAGTCCAAATGACCCTCTGGATTCCTTGGTACAGATAAATATATAATAAATAATATCAATGTATCTGCATGCAATTTTTAAAAAAAATTCCTGCTATTTATTTCACATTCTGTTTACAAAGCAATGAATCCTCCAGGAACTGCTGGGCACCTCCCCTAATACCATCCAGGCAGAGGCGATGCCTTTGAAGTCCTCACCAAGGCTCAGGGTTGGAGCTGCTAAGAAACACCCTAAGACTGAAAGCAAGTCAGCCCGCAGCGTCAGCTTGTTCGCAAGCTGCTCTCCTCAGAGTTAATGTAAAGTCATCAGAGTTAGAATGTGGACCGCAAGCTTCTCAGCCCTTCAGTCCCAGGGATGGCCTGGGATGTAAACACACACTAGGATTTATTTCTTTGGCCAGGCGGGGAGTCATTAGAGTAAAGGGTAAGGGTCAAGGGGCTCAGATTGGTGGCTGATGAGCACTGGGAAAGTAGAGCAGAAGCCCAGTCGTCTTGGAGCAAGCTTTCCCCTCCTGTAGTGCTAGCTTCCCCCTTTACAGACCTATCGTCCCCCTCCTCCTCCTTCCTCTCTCGGGTCTCTCCCCCGCCCCCCCCCGCCCCAGATGCCTCCGTGCCCGGGCAGGGCCTGCCCCTTGACAGTGGCCCAAGGGATTTGCAGCCTAGGATGTTGTCACGAAGGGTGGGCTGCCCTTGAGTCTCCGGGCTAGGCTTCGAGCCCCAGCATTTCCCCTTCTCCAGCACCTGTCCCACTTAGGCGCTGGGGCTGGGGTTGCGCCTGCGGGCAGCCTCAGTACCGGAGCGCCCCAACCACGCACCCAAGTAGCCCAGGGTGGGGAAGTGTGGGGCTAGTGGCGGGGCGGAGCGTTCGGTGGGGGCGTCCTGCCGCAGACAAGACCCCTGCCCTCCTACACAGAGTGAGGCAAAAACGGGGAGAGAGTAATACATAAAGCAGGAGCGAAAACGCTCGCTCACTCTGCGACCCCGTACGGCGTTGCAAGCTTCTCCCCCTTCCGGAGCCAGGAGCTGGCCGGGAAGGTGGCTCCGTTCTTCCCCCGTGGCCAGTGCGGGGTCTGCGGCTGCCGGACGAGGTTCCGGCTTCCCCAGGGCTGGCAGGGGGAGCCCCGAGAACTGCAGGCCCGCCCCCCTTCCTCCTCCTTCTTCCCCTCCTCCCCCACGTGTCCGCCCGGAGCCCAGCGGCCCGATCCCAGCACCCCCCTCCCCGCGCCACCTCCCTCCTCCTCCCGCTTCGTCCGCTTTCCCGGCGGCGTGGAGAAGAGCAAAGTTGCGACAGCGGCCAGGGGGCTCTGCCCAGGTGAAGGGGGCGCTGTGAACGAGGGCGGGAGGGGGGACGGCGTGGCCCAGCGGCGGTGGCGGTGGCGGGGGGGAGGATAAAGAAACTTGCTTCCCGTGGCCCCCACCCCGCGCGGGTTCGGATCTTGCGTGATCCGAGCCCTCGTGGCGAGACGCGGCAATGCCGCGGAGACCAAGGCCGACACCAAGACCTGGACCCGGGCCGGGACCGCGCGCTTCTGTCGGATCCGCGGGTGCAGGCAGCTGGCCAGGCCGGCACCCAGGCAAGGGCGGGGTGGGTGGCCCTACACCGGACCGAACCAGGGACTCCGGTGGCGTGGGCGCGGGCCGAATCCGGACCGGGCCGAGTTGGGTGGCGAAGTAGGACGTGGATTCGGGGGCGGGGCGCGGCGGGAGGGGGGAAACGAGGCCCGGCTGGACTGGCCTGGGCGTGGGGGCGGGGGGCGAGTTCGGGGCACTTGCTGGGTTCTGGACCGAGCGGTAGGGCGGGGCGGCGCTAGGGGCTGGGCCGGACCCGCGGGGAGAGGGCGAGGGGAGGGGGAACCGGGGGTGGAGTAGGGGCGTGGAGTTGCAAGCGGGGTCGGGCCTCGGCCGGGGGCGAAGGTAGATCGGCGGGGCCGCGAGCGGAGGGAGGGAGGGAGGCCCGCGGCGGCGCGGCGGCGGCGGCGGCGGCGAAGGCCAGCTTCCGCGGAGTTTGTGCCCAGGCTTCCCGGCCGGGCTCTGGCCGCCTCACGCGCACAAATGGGGCTAGGGGACTGACTGGTAAGCAACTCCGAGTGTTAGACGGTGTTCGGTAGCGATTCCAGGAAAAGCGAGGAAAGACACCGTCTACAATTATGCCGCACCCCCACC
>PVLD010034344.1:0-12769 GCA_004027595.1 Dinomys branickii | reverse complement strand
TGACTAAATTTGCATGTCTGTATATGGGTCCATACATCTACAATTCGAAGATATCAATGGATAAAGCAACAACAACTGTTGAGACCATATCACCTTGTCTATAGATTAGTTGTGATTGTACTATTTTCTATGATAATGGGTGTCTGTTTGTCAATATGTTTTTGTACTTTTATGTTTCTAAAATAAAAAAAAAAACAAAGATATCAATGGATAAAGCAATAACCACTGTTGAGACCATATCACCGTGTCTAAAGATCGGTTGTGATTGTACTATTTTTTATGCTAATTGGTGTCTGTTTGTTAATATGTTTTTGTACTTTTATTTTTAAACAAAAAAACAAAAAAAACCACATGCAAATCAATAAATGTAATTCATCACCTACAGAAACAAGGAAAAAAATCTCATGATCATCTCAATAGATGAAGAAAAAGCCTTTGGCAAAATCCTACATAAAGCAAGGTCCTGCCTGGAGCCTACAGTCCCTCCTGGCCCCCAGTATTTTTTTTTCCTGTTTTCCATACCTGAAAAATTCTTCCAGAGCTGCCTCTACCTTCTTGCAACCCCTCCCATCCAGTCAGATGGCCTTCCTTTTCACCATCTTTCCTTTTCTTTTTCTTTTTCTGAGATAGGGTCATTCAAGGCTGGCCTTGAATTCACTATGTGGTCCAGCCTGGCCTCAAACCTGTGGCGATCCTCCTTGCCTCAGCCTCCTGAGTGCTGGGCTTACAGGCCTTCCCCATCACATCCAGCTTTTTCTTTATTTTTCTTTTAATCTCTTTTTCAGAGGAGTTGCCATTCTGTTTTCCACAGTGGCTTCACATTCCAACCAGTAGTGCACAGGGTACGATTCCTCTACCTCCATATCGATACTTGGTATTTTCTGGCCCCCCAAGGTAGCTAGGGTATCCTAATATGTGTGAGGTGGTATCACAGTATGACATTTTTATGAAACAAAACAACTGAAACCCTCAGCAAATGTTGGCTCTAGTTGATGACACATGTGCTCACATGTTAGGGGCAAAGTGTTCTGATATTTGCAGTTTACACTGAGTATGTCAGGGGAGGGTGGGCCGAGGATGAGGATGAATAGAGAGACGTGTGAGAAGATGATGAGCCACTGTAGAGAGGTATTGACAGTTGTGGTATTAGGTGCTGGTTGTATATATGCTTTGAAGTTTGAGAACTTTCATAATAAATCTTTTGAGGCAAAAAAAAAAAAACTGTGAAGAAAATAGTTGTAGAAGGCCCATTTCTTAACAAGATAAAAGCCATTTATGACCAATCTACTGCCAACATTACATTAAATGGGGCAAAGCTGAAAGCCTTTCCTCTAAAATCAGGAACAAGACAAGAATATCCATTATGGCCACTTCTGTGCAACGCTATTCTTGAAACCCAGAGCAACTGATCAAGAGAAAGAAATAAAAGGGATACAGACAGGAAAGGATGAAGTCAAAATATCATTATTTGCAGATGACATATGCTTTACACACAAGACCCAAAAAATTCCACCAAAAGACTCCTAGAATTATAAAAGAATTCAGCAATGTGACAGGATATAAAATATCCACACGAAAATCAATAGGATTCCTATACACTCATAATGAACTCATTGAAAAAGAAATTAGGAAAACAGTATCATTCACAGTAGCATCCAAAAGTTAAACACTTAGGTATTAACCTTATGAAAAAAGTGAAAGGGGATTCAACATGTCTGGATAAAGGAGAAGCCATGTTGGAGAAAATCAACAAAAAACATAGGTAACTGGAAGAAATAGAGGGACACACAACTGGATACCAAATCAATCTGAAATAACAGACTTATAGATCAAACAAAAATAGATATAGTACTCGTATGAAGTGGCAAAGCAGCCAACAGGGCTGCCTTTGAGACCAACACTTACAGGTGGAGCAGGAACCCAAATTCTGGGAAGTTTGCACAAAACGGATGGATTGCAATACTGTGACAAACGCAAACCACATAGGATAGATTTGGGATATAAGGCCACTTGCCTCTTTTTTCTTCTTCCAAACAGAGGATGCTGCAGCCCGACAGTAAATTTTGCCAGCACACACAAATGTGAGTGACTAGGAAGCTGCTCGCTCTCTGATGAGCAACTATTTTTTTTTCTTTTTCTTTTTCTTTTGCCATGTGCGACAGTGGCTAACTGGAACCTCTAGCAAGAACAAAGTTAGGGACTGCAATGGCGGTGGTGAAGGTAGTGAGTGGAACTGCATGACCCTTCCTGCCCCATGACCAGCAGCATGAAAGAGGGATACAGATGTGAGATTCAAGCAGCTTTGGGTCACAGGCAGGTCACTGAGTGATAAGTCAGCGCTCCCCTACCACTAGAAAGGAGAGAGAGGTGTTACCGAGCAGTCTGGGGTATCTGTAGCAGCAGGGGCAGTGAGTCAGCTAGCGGCACTCCCTCTGCCCTGTGACCAGTGGCCTGATAGGGGAGAGATACGCCAGTGGGAGTGGAACAGAGGAGGCTATGCAAGGATGTGGAGGGGCCAACTGCACACTTAGAGCACCCCTGGATGGGCTTTGTACGAGGGCACCACAGCAACTGGGAGAGTGGTGCGGAGACAAACAGGGTGTGGAGACACAGGTGAGCCACTGAGACACATACAGAAAGTTGCTGTGTGAAGCCTGGCCCCGCCACCACATCTAATGGCCAAAATCAGTGTTGCACCCTGCAGTAATCCTACTGCAGACTTGTGGGGGTAACCCGGCGTAACCCAGCACAGTTTTCTGGTGTGACTTGGATGCTACTGTTAGGTGCCTCACCTTGTACCCACCTCAACTTGAAGAGAAAAACTCTCACAGATAACCAGTCTGTTCAAACAGAAAGCCCCTCACTCAGCTTGAGAGACTAAAATAAATCTGTTCACCAAGATGTCCAAGGCCTAGTTCTCAGGTTTATAGGAAACCTTGTAAGTCTATAGAATGCCACGCCATAAGTGAGCAATATGCCAATGTCCTCCTGCACTTCCCTCCCCCAGAGGCACCAGACCCACCAATCACCCCTGAGAAACTTAAATTCTCCACCTTCCTCAGTGGAATGTCCCCGTCCCATACATAAAATAGTCTATAAGGTAAGCCCCCTTTCTTTGTTCAGGACCAACAGCTTTTTTGCTTTTGACCAAGCTGCACCCAGCCTGAAATAAAGATATCACTGTTTGCTTCAATCCTGCCTGCCCTGGTGGTCTCAGTCGCTACTCAGGGTCTAGCCTGACAGCTACCACAGAAATGTGGACACCAGAGGAATTATATTTCTTTTTTGTTTTGTTTTCCTTTTTCTGTGTATTTTTTGGTTGTTTAGGTTTTTACTTTTAATGTTTGTTTTGTTCATCCTTTTTCTCTTTCCTCAATTGCCTTTTTCAACTATTTCATGTTTTTACATGAGTGAGCACTGTGTCTAGTCTTTCTGGTTGACTTCAATAGTCTATGCTTTCTCCTTCATGCATTCTCTCTTGTCCTTTTCTCCAGTTTCCCAGAGCTTGGGTGATCATTCTTTGTCCTTCAGCCTTGCTTCTACTATATTTTTCATCATTGATCTCTCTGTTTTGTCCCAATCCCTCTTAAATTTCCTACTCCCGGGGTAAAATCACTCTACTAAGGGGAAACTCACTGCATACTTTAGTCATTTTCCTAAACCTATAGTCACCTTGGACTCCAGCAGAGGCTTCTCAAGACAGGTTGCTTAGAGCAAAAACAATAATTTCATGGAGAGTGAACTGTCCTCTCAAACAGTAGGAACTTCTCCCAGAAACATCTTGCAAAACTAGAAGTGAGAAAATGATCAACCAGACTCCAGCCACCCCAGAAAATCCAAAAAAGTTTGTTATATTCTGTTGTTAAGGGCCAATCGGATCCTCTTCATCAGAGCTGTGTTTCCTTCAGCTCTTCAAACTGAAATTCCTCCCCTATTATCTATTTCTTTCTAACTTTGCCGAATAAATCTACCCTTATTTCACATTGTTCTACAATGCTTTTCTGTGATGAGAGTTAATGAACCTAGCCTGGGGAGGGAAGCCAATTTAGTACAGTTAGAAACAGTGGAGCTGAGGGAGTCGCTCCCTTCTACCTATTTAATTTTAAACAGCATCCTAGAGCCATTGCTCCTTTCATTGTCCTAAGAGAAATAGAGAACCATTAAAAAAAAAAACCAAATAACTCTGGTGCTCTAGGTGAGAGGACATGTGTGTTGGAACTCCTAGCCTGACCTTTAGTCACTTTCATCCTACTCCAAACTTATTCAGTATTCATTCATAGACATTACATATTATGCACTTAATTAAGATCAAAGTGAATTTGAGGAGAGGCGTAAGAGTTGAGAGTCCCTGAGATGACACAGCACCCTGTTAATCATTCCTGTCAATCATACCTAGAGATTCAGGGCGGCACATGGGCTGAGGTGCATATCCTTTAAATTCTGAAAGCCTAATTTATTGGGGGTTGCAGCTGTGTGTTGTGTTCTCCATGCAGTGTTTTGGCTTTCCTGTCACCCCAGAATCACTTTTCTGTTCGCGCCATATCTGCTGTCATAATGGACTTGCCCTGAGCACAACTTCCTGTGATCGTCAATAAATGTGGTTATTTTCCACTTGCTGTCCAGTGTGCACCTGCAATTCTTTGCTGCTAATACACAAGAGCCTGTATTGCACCTGCTAAATTCATCGCCCATTAACAAGTTGAGGTCTGTTTCCTCTTTAAGGGCCCTCCTGGAACCCCATCTAGTGACAAAAAGCAACAGAAAATAGACTAAGACAACAACTAACTTGTACATTTTTGGTTTTGTTTTGCTTTGTTCTGAGACAGGGTCTAGTCTTGAACTCCTTTAGTCTCAGCCTCAATTTGTTGAGACTACAGGTGTGTGTCAGTGGTCAATATCCCACACTAGAATGCTTCACCACAGCATTTTCTTTTCTTTGTCAGGGAGGGATATGGCCTGGGACATATACTCATATATGCAACTTAAATGTTCGCAGCACACACTTGCCATGTGTGACACCTGAATCAGGCAGGAAAGTTGCTTGGAAATATTTAATCTCATCTCTCCATGGTGGATGGCCCTGGTCACTTTGCCTGAGGCCTAGAGGGAATTGGAGTCACAAGTAGTTAGGTATGTGTGGGCCGTTGCTGCTCCTCTTTGCCATTAAGTCAGGCGGTCCATCCCATCTCCTCTCAGATACACCCATGAGATTGCCTGTTTCAAGCCTTTTCTCACTGAGTTGTAAAGATCCTGTGTCTTTGCCTGACAGGACTCCCTCTGACAGAACTTAACCATGTCACTGCCTGGAACACTATTCTTCCAGACTCATCTTAAGCATCAGCTCTGGAAGCCATCCCTGCTGAGAGGGAGCATTCCTTGTTAAATCCAACTACTTATCTGATTCTTCAGCCACACTCTATATCCCCAAGGTCTAGGTCATTACATATTCTATAGGTAGATAGGTGCTTTTCAATATTTCTTGAATTGGCACATGAATACTGCTCATTTTATCTTCACTGGTATTGAAGACAAAATGAGTAGTATTTTATATTTATGAGCATTGATTTTAAAGATAAAATGACTAGTATTTTACGAGCATTTATGACCTTTTCTTGTTAATTTTTTTTCTAAATTAGATTGTGAATGCAATAAGGACAAGATGTGAAGCGTTTTTGTTTTCGTAGAGAATCCAAATTTGCAATTATAGTTAACCATTAAACTTTTTTGAGCTGATTCTTATATGGTAGTATGAGAAATTGTGTATAGGACCCAGAGAGAAAGAAACCATGTGAAAAGATATTTCAGATCAGGCTCAGACCCATTAGCATATTTCTCCTTTTATTTTTATAAAATATAAATATTAATTCAGTGTTTATCACATTAACCCCATTTTATAAATGAGAACACCGAAGCTTCATGAAGTATAATATTTTTCTGTACAGTGTATGGCTTGTATCTATCACAGCTATGATTCCAACCCTGAGTTTTAATTGCCTTTAAAGGGAATGTTCTTAATGCTTATACTATATTATTCACAGGAGTTCACTTATAAGTAGCTGAAATATGATGAATTTACATTAAGCCATTTTGAATTGTGAGCTCTCAAACAGCTTAGAAGGAGGAGGATATCTATGTGCAGACAGGTTGAATAGGATTTATTAAAATCTTATCTAGTCTAAACCTAAGTGTTGCTTTTGAGACTGGGCAGTTAGTGTTTGTTTTTGTGTTAATTAGAGTGCTCTGTCTGGGCAAAGTCCTAGGGGTACTTATTTTGGTGACTGGGCTTTGTTCAAACTGGGAAAATGTATCTCTTCTGGGTGAGCCTCCAAGTAAATACAGTAAGTGTCTGAGCTGTGTTCAAGGATTCTTCTGTGTTTTCTAGGTTCCCTCTCCCTTTTCTAATAGTTCTGATGCCTCTGTTGCCTACTCTGCCAAATCCTCTAGGGAAGGTGAACTGCCTTCTTTGATGGAACCCATAGGCCACTACTGTCCCTAATCCTCATGCCCATACAGGCCCCATATATAGAGCCATTCTCTTGTTATAGGTCATGCAAACTCTGGCACCATTATAATTAATCATTTGATTTTATGACATGAGCAAGATCATTAGCATTCACACATAATTGGGATTACCATAACATCTCTTCCATAATTGCTTAAAAACATATTTTAGTTCATATGAATGTGGCTCCTAAAACAAATAAAAAATAAAGAGATTCAGAGTGGGTTTTTTTCTTTCCTGTGCCTTCTCACTATCAATCCCTACAACTGTCTCAATTCTTATCCCTGCAGAGACAGTGAGATGACCACTCTCGGACGGTTTGAAATTTTACCTCTATCTGAAAGGCATGTGAGAGGGAAGCAAGAAAGGAGTGTGATAGCTATGAACCCCTTTCCTTTCTCATCATTTTCTTATATGTCCTTCCCCTACCCCTACAACCTGTTTCTCTCTCTCCTCTCTCTCTCTCTGTCTCTGTCTCTCTCTGTCTCTCTCTGTCTGTCTGTCTGTCTCTCTCTGTCTCTCTCTCTCTTTCTCTCTCTGTCTCTCTCTCCTTTCTCTCAGTCAAATACTACCTGGACAGAAGTTGCCTTCTAGGAGCAGAAGAAACTTTGGCTATGGAATTTGAGTAGCAGTGTTGACTGATTCTGAGTTCCAGTGGTGTCCTGGGCTTCCTTATGATGGGGTATAAATCTGCTCATTCATCTGCCAGTCTTTTCAGGAGATTTATCTTGTCCTAGCTTTGACTGGAGCAAACCTCTATCTTTTTGTCTTCTCCATGTCCAAATTAGGACAGTGCCATGACTGAAGACCTACCTCCTTGTGAATCCTGCCTCCAAAATCTTCAGCCTCAACTTCAGGACAGAGCTCTAACTTATGAGGATGGGCTTGAGGCTTCAGCAGCTTCTGTAAAGCTGAACTGTGTGGACAGAGAAGTCCTGGGAGTCAGGAGTGGTGCTCCAGGATTTTCCCATTTTCCTAATTAGGAACAGAATGAACTAGAGCATCTCTAAGGGAGAATCCATAAGTGCTTGAGGCCTAGCTTCTCTTTGAGGCTGGGATTTCTCGCATATCTCTCCTTAGAGGATAACAACTAATCTGAAGTCTTACTTCAGCTCACCAGGCCTAGATCCTCATTGTCCTCTTATTAGTGAATGATCAGACCATTGGAAAAGAGCTTATGAACTTACTAAGACATATGTTTCAGGATATTCTATTTCCATAAATTTACCAACTAAAGATTGATGATGTCCTAGCAGTCAATCCTTTCCTGAGGAGAGTGATCTGATTGAAGAAATTAATTTTTATTAGTTTTCTTGGAAAATATGGATTCAATTTTTCCGAGAATATACCCAGAAGGGGAATAGCTGGGTCAAATCAGACCTTAATCTCAATTTCTTAAGGACTCTCCACACTGATTTCCACAATGGTTGCACCAGTCTACATTCTTACCAGTAGTGGAGAAGGGTTCCTTTTCACCCACAGTCCCTCCCATATTTGTGATTGGTTGATTTTTTGATCATAGCCATCCTTACTGCAGTGAGATAGAATCTCAGTGTTGTTTTAATTTGCATCTCTCACATGACAAATGATGTTGAACATTTTTTCATGTATTTATTTGCCATTTGTATTTCTTCATCTGAGAAGTGTGTATTCATCTGAGAGGCCTATTTTTGGATTGGGTCTTTGAATTTGGGGGTCCTGATTTTTTAAATTCTTCATATGTTCTAGATATAAATCTTTTATGGGACATCATGCTATCCCACAGAAGAATTAAAAACATCATACTACAGCAATGTTTATAGCCGCACAATTTGTAACAGCTAAATCTTGGAAACAACCTAGATGCCCATCGACAGAGGAACGGATAAACTCAGCCATAAAGAAGTATAAACTGGAGACTTTTATAGATAAATGGCTGCAACTTGAGACCATACTCATAAGTGAAGTGAATCAGACTCTTATGTGTAAACATCATATTGTTTCACTAGAGTGAGAAATTGAACAAGAAAATAAGATCTGAAATGTACAGTACATATTGTGAACTGAGAAACAACTGTACAAAAAAATAAAGGACTATCTGTGATGGGGGAAAGGGGAAAGGAAGACAGGGAAAAAGAAAAAATACGTACACACAAGATAGTTAATATAGTTTTACACCTACCTTCTCTTAGTTCCTTGAAAAAAATGTTCTGTGCTAATATTGTTTAGACACGATATCATGCCTATGTCTTTTACTCCGATTAACTAATATGAAGACAATAAAACGCGACGTATTCACTATTGTAACTGCCCTACTAACTTGTTTTAAAACTGCGTTTCATTATTTGTTAATCTTTTTTCTCTTTTTTTATTTTTTCATATTTTTAATATTTTTTCTCTTTAAAATTAAAAAAATTGATTCAATAAATGGAACTGGTACTTTGGAGATACAGTACATTTGTAGGGAATCTCACTGGTCTCTCCTTGTACCCTGGAAAAAAAAGGCAGTGAGCATGAGGAAAATAGACAAGTGACAAGAGCTGGGTCAGGTGGAGGTGACCCTTTATCTAACCAGCAAGAGCACCTAACTTCAACAGTGGGGGCGTTTATTTTATATTCTTGCAAAGTTAGTACCGCTAGAGGTAATGTTGCCTAGCAACTAATGACTGTAATTGGTCAGGCAGGATATCTTTGTCAAGATTGAGGAATCTTGACTGCTTGAGGCACTCTAGGTCTGTTTTGCCCTCACACATATGACCAATTTCCAGCTCCAACAGCTCCCAACATACATTGGTCAAATTGATAGTCAATTTGTGAACAAGTCCAACTAAACAATTCTCCAGGGAACCAAATGTTGTATTGTCCTGGCCCTTACAGCTTGCTTTAGAAATCTTTTGCATTTTTTTAAAAATATGGGCCATGTTTTTTAACCAACTTTGTAACTAGTTACAATTTTTCGAGTTTGTGTACAAAACTTTGAATTGCAGTTAGATTTTCCACTTCCTGATGATATGTAAAATGGGCCTTTGATTTTTAGAACAAAATTTCAGTTCATACTGCATTACACATTTTTCTACTATGTTGCTGACATTTATTTGCCTCACTTTTACAACTTAAAGAAATTAGCTTTTCATTATATGTATTGCAAAATTTCTTTTTGATTTGTTGTGTCGTTTACTAATCACATTTTAACTTATCTCCATAATAAAGTTGATCAATCTTGTGTGGCTTAGGTGATTATATTTTTAGTCTTGAAAGCATTGATTAAAATATCTAAGGTTAAAGGAGAAAAGGGAAGTTGAAGCAGATGCTCTTCAATGGTTAAATGAAGAACACTAAGGGGACTATATGGATATTCTTTCTCCCTATCTATCTGTCTGTCTGTCTGTCTATCTATCTACCTATCATCTATCTATCATCTATGTATCTTCTAACATCTACCTGTAATCATCATCAGTCTAATCTATCTTTCATGCATCCATGCACGCATTAGGGCATTAATAGAAAGTGCCTCCCAGACCTCCAACTGTAGAGTATAATTAACTGGGGGCTCCAGCCACTGCACTTTGAAGTCCCTCTCCCCAACAAACCTGCTCCCAGCCAATGACTGAGAACAGTTGGGACACTAAGATAGTTTTTTTCCCTGGATGGTGTGGCTCATGGTTTTACTGCAGTCCATGGTGTATTATCCTCATTGTTTTGAATCTGTGGCAAGGCACCATATGATGGTGGGGAGCATGTGACAGAACAAACTTGCTTATATCATGAACCAAAGAGTAAAGAAAAAGAAGAGACCAGCATTCCATTATCTTCTTAAAATTCATGCTCCCAATGACCTAAGAGGGTCCCACTAAGCCCCACTTCCTTAGAGTTCCACTACCTGCCAGTAGTGCCAGCCTGGGGACCAAGTTTAAGACATTAGCCTTTGGGAAGATATTCAAGATCCAAGCTATAACACCATTAAATGAGCTCCTTGATCAGAGGCAATATTGTGAAGGAACTTGTGCTGACAATTCAGTTACTACTGCTGATAGAACCATGCAGGTAAGCAAGGAAAAACGTATTCAGTAAGGAAGAATCACTACTTCCCTGTGGGTAGAAAGGGTCCAATATGATCAGCCAGTTATCATGTGCTGGTTGCTGTTCTTGAAAATGGGTTTCACACTGAGTGAATTCATAACCATTTTCTCCTTGCAGATTGAGAAATCAATAGTGCAGATAGCAAGATCAATACATAAGACAGTCCATGCTGTCAGATGTGTGCATAGCCTCTCTCTTTAAGCTAGCACTAGAATTCTCACACATGCTTCCTCTTGTTTCTTAAAATTGCCTTTCAAATATTTGAGAAATACCCTACATTTTAGACGTAAAAACAATTGGCAGATACTTTTTTGTTGTCATAATTCCAAGCTCAAAATGACCATGAGCTATCTCCTTTAATTTATATTCAATTTTTAAAAATATGAAGGGGGCAAAGGAAAGTACATGTACGTCATTCTTTCTCTCGAATTATATGACCACAAACATTCTAGAAGAAAACCTGACTATATTATACTAGTGGAGGAGGCTCTGACTTCTTAAGTAGCTGTAACAAACTCGAGAACTGTAAGAGAGTTTATGCCCTATGGGTAGATTTATGCTAGTGAGAGACAGAGTTAAGGAGATGACAAAGTCCTGGTTCTTTCTGATGTCCAGCAGACGCTCCAGAGCTTAGGGACTATTTTAAGCCTCTCCCGTGCTTTAAACCTCTCCCATGCATCATGCGTGACTGAGCAGCTTGTGGTGAGGCTGGTGACAACTCTTTAACATACCCTTTTGTACTTACTTACTCTCTTTATCTTACTCATTGACATTTGTCCTTCAGTGTTGCTGCCTTGCCCCTCAGTAAAGTGTTAGCATGAAAGCTTTGTCTTGGGTTCTTATTTCCAAAGAAACCATGAACAAACAGTACTCTGGGGTTGGATTCTCATCAGAATGACAGTATAGTCACAGCCCTCAAATTCCATGTTGTTTTGTTCTGTTAGTTTTATAGAAGGTCCTAGATGGTCAATGTTCCTACACTCCCAAGGGCCAGACTCAGACAGGCAGCTCAGCCCACCCAGGCTCAGGCTAGTGAGGTCTACAAGTTTACCTTCCATTAGCAGAGACAAGAGTCAGCAAGAATCTTTATTCTGGATTATTTTCAAAGAAGAAACTTCAGCCCAATACCCCAGGTAATTCTAGCCAAATTAAAAGGTAACTTGGAGGCCACAATAACTAATCACATATTGTCCCAGACACAGGAAAAACAGAACCAGAAAGGAAGTACACAAGGTGAGGAGAGAAAGGAGTTCTTTGCCTTCCTGTAGGCAAGAAATTTATGCATCCAGATAACATGTTGTAACATCCACAGTGTCTCCATGTGTTATGGTTGATGCATTCTGTCAACTTGGGGAATCTAAAGGCTTGGCTAAGTGACTCAGAAATTCTTCATCTTGGAGTGAAAAGGACATGCCCTTACCCTTCTGGGATGTTGTTCATTGTGTCAATTTAAGAAGGTTAGAAGGTTAACTATGTGATTCAGCAGGGAGCCAAGGTGCTTACTTTATATTCATCCTGACCCTGTGCAAGAGGGGGGCATGGAGATTATGACAGTGCTACATCCCCCCTGGGTGGGGGTAGCCTGCCTACAATATAAGGGAGGGAAGAGACTTGCTCTTTTCTGTCACTCCTCTCCTCTTGTTGTTTTGCTGTCTTCTGCCACCATTAATGATTGCCCTCTGCCATGTGCCACCCTGCCTTGGATCCAGCCAAGTATGAACTGAAACCTCCACAGACTGTGAACTAAATAAATCTTTCCTTTTTTAATTTTGGGTATCAGGTATTTTGTCTCAGCAAAGAGAGAAAAGTAACCAAGACACCATGTTACTTAGGCCCTTCTCTCTGTATCATCACAGTTAGTCTATAGATTAGGACATGGCAGTACAAAGGAGGATTTTGAAGGTGCAAGACAAGGATCTTAGGCATAATTAATCTCTTCATGCTTTTGGCCTCTGCTTGGCTTCTAGTTAAAACTGATTTGGTGTGTTAGCCTGAACACACACTTCGAAGATATCAATATGTAAAGCAGCAACAAGCGGTGTTTTTTTTCTGTTGTTGTTGTTGTTGATGTTGTTGCTGTTGTTGATGTATGCCTGTTTTCTTTCTTGTCTTTGGATTTTTGGTTCTTGTGTTTTGTTTTTTTTTTTCTGTTGTTGAGAGGATCAACTGTCTGACTAAATTTGCTTGTCTGTATATGGGTCCATACAT
>PVLD010034343.1:0-12775 GCA_004027595.1 Dinomys branickii | reverse complement strand
CCTCCAGCCCTGAATAGGAAAGCTTTGCAGAATTAAAGATTCAGTAATCTCTGAACAAAAACCTTTTTTGAAAGAAAATGGCATTTTTTAGAATCTGGGGAGTCAGCACAGGAAGCCTGAAATAATAACCTACAGATAGGAATGTCACCTGAGGTGAGGAGTGGATGATTTCCTGGCGATTCAGCAATTAAGCCAGGAGCCAAGACAGAGAAGAACCCAACCCAGTCCTCGGGGAGCCAAGGGTCCAGCATGGCTGGCAGCATGGCACTCCTCGGGTGCCCCCTGCTGGTGCACTGCTGACAGGACATGTAGGGCTTCCTGGTGCTTGGGGGAGTCATAATTTCTATTCCCCCATCTTTGGCTCCTTCCCCAAATGTAGCCAAAGATGGCAACACCTGAGGGTGACTTCCAGATGCACGTAAAACAGTGACTGTCACTTTGCCCTCCTTTCAAGTTCATGGGTAGGAATTACCAAGGATTCAGTCAGAATCCGAAGGATGAGGCCTCGCCCCTGGTACATTCAACTCCTCAGCAGACTTAATGCTCCACCACAATTGAGGTCTACTGAGAAGGATGTTCAGATCCGTGTCCAGGAGGGCTTGGAGTATGCAGGGTCCGCTGCCGCGGCCACATCCCAGGGATGTACAGGTCATGGAGCACGAGGAAGAAGGGGCAGGTGCTAAGGAACAGCCACCAGCTTATCCTCTAAGCCCAAAGAGAGCCAAGTGCAGGCAGCTTGGCACCAACTGCTGCCGCCTCGGGTCCTCTCCCCATCCCTGCCCGATCACAGCAGTGCCTGGGAGCTCGCCAGGCTGTGCTGCAGGGAGCAGAAGAGGAGAATGAAAATTCCCCCCAATTTCTTCTAAAACCACCAAGTACAAATGAAGAAGAAAATACGCAAACCGACAGCCCTGGGAAGAGTTCAGGGAGGCACTAAAAGACATCTGTTTATACAACACACGTAAAGCTCGGAAAGAGACTAAGGTAGGATTTGACCACTCTTAGGTATATCTCACTTGTTTCCATGGAACATAAATTGCAACTATTAACCCAAGATTACATTAGAATTACTTGTATTTAAAACAAAAATAATTCAGAAGACCAAATGCTTGCACAGTATTAGAGTGAGGTCCCAGGTCCACACGCTAATCCTTAACACCTGCAAATGCTACTCCCTCATGCAACAAAAGGGACTCTGTGCTGTGATTAAGATTTTGAGACGAGATTATTTTAGATATCAGGGTGGCCCAATACATAAGGTCCCTTATAAAGGGAGTCAGGGATCATGGGGAAAATCACATGTGAACCCAACAGTGGCACACACCTGTAGCCCCAGCTATGCAGGAGGCTGAGGCAGGATTGCAAGTCAGAGGCCACTCTGGTTGACTTAGTGAGAACTACCTTAAAGCAAAAAGTTACAAGTGCTGGGTAAACAGCTCAGTGGTAGAGTGCCCCAGGTTCAAACCCCAGCACCTCCCACTCCCACTCCCACACACCAAGGAGCTGAGCCAAAGCAGCAGAGCAGGGGAGAGGCCACTGCGAGGAATGCAGGACACCTCTGGAAGCTGGAGGAAACAAAGGGTTCACAGATTGTGTCCTGAGCCTCCAAAGGAACGTGTCCCTACCGGCACTTTGATGTCGGCCTAGAGAAGGCAACCCTGGGCAGACTTTTGGCCTCCAGGGCTGCAAAATAAAAAATCTGTATTGATTGGAGCCATTGTCTTTGTGGTGATTCATTGTAGCAGAAACACGAATCTAACCCACCACACAAGTTTAAGGTTTTTGGGGAAGACCTCGACACAACACCCCACGTGCATTACTGCAGCAGAACTCTCAATCAACTGCAGGGACAAAATAGAAAGATGGGGATTGCTGAAAACTTAAATACATGTTACCTTTGACCCAGTATGTCACCTGGGGCCTACGCTGGCGGTGTTCACGCACAGGCAGCAAACACGTACCCAGAAACACTCACTGCAGTTGTGGCATGACCAAAGCAAGCCTCCACTGGTTCGGGCAAACACATGGCATGTCCGCAGAACTGAATACTATGCAGCCTTTGAAAAAGGAGCTAAGGGAACTCTCTACCTAGCAGAAGGATCAATACTTCAAGGTATAAAAAATGAAAATAGGCACAGAATACACTCACTGTGCCACTATCTGAATAAATGCCTTTAATATTCATACAACGGGAGGTGAAAATATAGAGAATGCTCAAATGAGAAAAAACGGATTTAGTAAAAGGCACGTGGCCATTAATCCCACCCACCAGACCATCCCCAGCCACGCTTTGAACATGCTTGTCCCATCACTCTCGCCACTTGCTCTGGAAGTCCTCTCCCGTGAGTGTGTCTACAAGACAGGACCAGAGAGATGATGCGCGTTGCTGCCGAGGGTCACGCAACAGAAGAGCAGGCGTATAAACTTTCACAGCTCAGATCCTCAGTCTCAGGGTAGTTCTGTTGCCTCTCGCCCAGAGTCAAAATGAGCAAGAAAGGTAAACACTTTTACACCTGAGTTAGGGTACCCAGGCAGGGACAACAGTGCAGCTAGAGACATGAAGAGGGGAGTCCAGACCCGCTTTGGAAAGTGGTGAGAATGGGGGGGGGGGGCGAGGGTGTCTGAAGCAGGGGGAGTGTTCTAAGGGGATTCGTGGAAATGTGCCTTTTGTTGTAATAATTTTTTAAAAAATTTCAACCATCACCATACTTTTCAATCACACCCACATGTATTATCTGGAAGAATACAGGAAAAATGTGTACTTGTGAAAACCAGCTAGGTGGGGACCAGGCAGGGACGAGAGACAGACTTACATCTTGACTGCGTACCTTCCACTGTGTCATTTGGTCAGTGAGATAAATGTGAGCAGCCAAACAGAAATTGGGAGACTCCAGAAAGTGGTAGGACGTGAGTATGCAGAAATCTCATTCCTTTCATTTCTAACTCAACATCTTGGCCTTTTGTAAAGCATTAAGTAAGCATTTATTCTTCAAATATTATGAATGAATTTAAAGTTATGACTAAATTTAAAGCTGGGCATAGTGACACATGATTGTGATACAAGCACTCTGGGAGGCTGATGTAGGAGGATCTCAAGATCAAGCCCAACCCAGACCACTCAGTGAGACCTGGTTTCAAACTAAAAAAAATTAAAAATAAATTTTTTTATTAAAAATTTAAAGGGCTGTCAGTATAGCTCAGTGTAAAGGCCCTGTGTTTCACTGCCAGTACTGTGCCAAAACAAAAAACCCCTAAATTTAGTAGTACGAATAGTAAACACGCTATTTTCTACCTTAATATTCCACAAGTACACTGAAGTCTCCTGCACTGCTAGGGCAGCACAATCCTGGGCTGGACATGGGGTCAAAGATTAAGAACACTGCCTGTGATTTCAGTCCCTCCTGAATTACCTCCTAAAGTACTCCCCAAGGGTATCTCCTAGTATATTATTTTTAAAAATCTCTTCTAGGATAACAGTAAGGTTATGTAAATATCCATCGGTAACAACATACAGTAAGACCCATGCATTAACTCGACAGACAGAAAGCTCCGTGCACCCGCAGCCACGTACGCTGTAACTGGGCGGCTCTCAGCTGCTTCTTCAGCCGTTCCACTTCGTTCTTTAAAAACCGGATGTGGCGCATCATGTTTTCTGGAGAATCAATCTCCATGGAGATATCTCTAGGTGATGGTGGGGCAGACACGGGCTGGTCTAATTTCTCCTGCAAGATTCTTCAACGAGAAGAAAATTTCCAAAAATGAAACACAGCTTGTCTTTAAAAGACAAAACAAAATGCTGACTAGAAGAAAGCAAGGTGTGGCTGTCGGCGGCATTCACAGACTGCTTACTTCTCCGCCCACTTTTACACCAACTTCTGGTCACCCGTGCTCAGTGTCTCAGGCCAAAGGGCAGAACTAATCTAATCTCATTTTTATGTTTTCGATGATGACTGATAATTTAGCATTAATGAAAAGTCTCTTATAGTTGGTTCTGACTACTATGCCTGCAGCACGCAGGCACACGGAAGTATCTGCTGAGTATGTTTTGAATGTGCTGGAGAGAGCACAGGAACTCCGCTCAGGGTGCTTGGTCATTGAAGTTGATGTAAAAATGTGCACAGGAATTAAGCAAACACCTGAATGCTCATGAGCTACTACAGATTTCTTTAGAAGGTGAAGCCACATAAAGAAACAACTTCTAAATTCCTCCATCAGAACCAATGTCTAGGATCTGGCAAACTGGACAGACGGCCCTTGGCTTCTGGTCACAGCAAAGGTAAAAAAATTAAGAACCAAACCAATGTTATTTGTTTAATAATCTGTAATACCAGCAGATCCAGAAATTATCATTAGGCTGAAGCATACAAAATTCAACAGCTTTTGATCTACAAAGTGATTATCTCAAATTATTCCACTCCACAACTTGGTATGAATATATACATAAAACCTCCAACTGTACTCTATGAAGGCAGGCTGACCTGTAACAGACCTTTAATCCCTTTTTGTATGCTGCTGGCATTTCTGGGGTTTATTTTTAGCTTTTTAACCTCTGAGTCTGCACAAGCATACACTGTAAATTACCTCTAGGCCTACCCTTGAGAAAACGAGTATGTTAATACTAGCTAATACAATAAGGATCCCTGCCTTTGTTATATAAACTAACTTTTCATAATTTATTACTATAATTTACTACTGCCACAAAATGCAAAATATAGCGATTCGTGCAAAGCTTGAATGTTTTACTTTTCTTAAAGCTGTGTGTCATGTATTTTGCAAATTGAGAAATGAACTAAAGTAATTTTATAAATGCCCATTCAAGCCAACTATTTCTGGCAGAAAGACTTCAGGGAGCAAATAAAAGATTTTGGGGAAGTGATCTAATAAACATTAAAAAAAAAAAACCCTCCCCTTTTACATCCGTGCACACATCAAAGAAACAGAACCTTCTTGCCGGTCTCACATCTCCAGTCCCACAACCTCAAAGTACAGTGAGTAAACATGAGTGCCTAACACTGTCTTGTAGAAAAGAATTTAAGAAACGAATGTTACTGAATGACATTTCAAATGTCCACACATTTATAAAAAACCTTCACCTTAAGTCTGCACAGATGTTTCCTTATTCCATAATAAGTATTTATTTGTGCTGGGAATCGAACTTGTGCTCTTATGCTTGCCAGACAGGTGCTATGCTGCTGAGCTAACCCTCTCAGCCCGTATAGTATATTTTAAAACAGCAACTTTTCTATTAAAATCTCAGCCTTCCCAATCGAATAAAGTCTAGAGATGTACAAGAGTGGCACAGACTACGAGCTAAGCACTTCAGAAGTCTGCTGAGGAAAGCAGCTGGAAAAGGTGAGAAGTTGAAACTGCAACTACTCTCGAAAACAATGGCACATGGTTCATTCTGCCACTGCCTGTGACGCCACATAAAAAGAAATAAGAGAGCAAAGGCATGAAAAAGTGACCAACATGGGAAGAATTCAGGTCAACATGTTTTTCCTTTGGTAAGTTGAAATGATCTACGTCCCCTGAGAAATTAATGTATCACATCCAGAACAATGGTCTATTCACATCCAGAACAATGGTCTAGAGTGAGACACACAACCCGCTCCAAGTCCAAGACCCAACAAACCGCTTTTCGGCTTCAAGCTTATCCATCCTTTTCCAGAGACGGTTCACTAGTGCTTCTTGTTCTTGTTCCAAGGTGTTCTCAAGGTCAATCTTCTCCCGTCTCAACTAAAGGAAAGAAAAAAGTTTTACTGACAATTGTAGGCCACTGAAATTTCACCACTTAAATTTTCTGGCTTGAACAATTTGGATCCCCCCTTAGCTGGAGGAAGCTGCAAAGACATAACCAATCTTCGGGCACAGGTGCATTCAGCACATCTAATTCCTAAACTTTAACCAAGAGAACCACAGCCGGTTCATTTTTGGCATTAATACCTAACTGTAATCTGGTACATGAACCCCACCTCTTCTTCCACATCAGTCAGGGCATAGGGACAGTCTGCCTTAGGGGCTGTGGTCTGGGGTTGTCTGGTGTTCTTTCCAGGGCTTTTCTACATATGTTCTTTAGCTCTGCATATAATTCAATATTAAATCAGAAAACAAGTAACTCTAAAAGGCCCAGAAACAAGCTCTATGTACTAGTTACTGCACATACATTTGTAGGTATTAAAATATAAAAACAAACACAAAGATGACAATCACCAAATTCACGACCCTGGTAACTGAGGGTTTAAGGAAAGACGGACACAGACTTGGAGGGCATGCATTTAGGGAGCGAATCTCAAGCTGTATTCTGTTCCACACAGTGAGGCAAGCAAGAGGAGAGGATTGGTGTAGTCAATCAATACTAAGCAACAGGCAATAAATACCGAGACTAACGCCAGACGCTGGGTAACAGGCATGCTGCAGTAAACTATGGAATCTGAAATTCTGCCCCCAGAGAACTTTACTTTAGTGGTGCTCAAAACATTAAATTAAGTGGGGATATATATGTGAAAGAGATATGAAGACAACAAGCTGGTAAAACAGCTATAGAAATAATTGGCCATCTGAATAAAACAGTTCCTATAACTTTAGGTACATGTGCAAATCACCAGCCAATATATTAGAAAGGACACCTGTAACTACACTTGTCTTTCTCAAAAAAGCAGTACAATGATGCAGTCATCACAAATCTTGAGACAAACGTCTGGGTTAAAATCCCAGATCCATCAATTGCTAGTTAGAAGACTTTGAGAAAATTACTACACACTACCTCATCATCTACAAAATAAAGGATAATGTCTGGCTCATTGGGTGACTGTGAATCACAAGGCAGCAAATTCATTCAAATCATTAACTACTGGTTGGCCTTTAGAA
Organism: Dinomys branickii; assembly: GCA_004027595.1. Taxonomy (NCBI): domain Eukaryota; kingdom Metazoa; phylum Chordata; class Mammalia; order Rodentia; family Dinomyidae; genus Dinomys; species Dinomys branickii. The sequence goes on along the minus strand of PVLD010034343.1, from coordinate 5,908 downwards.
GGTGCTCAATACATGGCTACAGTAATTACCAGCTCTGGTGATCTGTTCTGTTCTAGCACTCTCAAGCCTCACAGGCCTCCACTCTTGGGGGTTTTGTTTGCTGATGTGCCTGCAGTGCCTAAAATGACAGCTGGCAGTTTACAACCCATCAGTAAACACTGAAGCCTGGACGGACAACTGAATGAGCCAGGACCATGTAGCAGTAAAGTGAAAATAGAGGGCAAAATGTTTTCCCTGGTGGAAAGTGACTGTGAAGAACAGTTCAAGAGTAAGAAGTGAGGAGGAGGCAGAGAATCAGAACAGCTCAAAGCATTTTGTGCTGTGAAGTTGGAGCTGGCTACCGTGCAAACCTTCCTCCGCATGTTAAAACAGCAGTGCAACATCCAGCAAGGCAGAGGAGGCCTGGACTGCTCGGGGAGCCCCTACTAGATGTGCTTCTGTGTGCTCGTTGTATTTTCAGCCAGAAGTTGGAAGTATATATAATGCACAGCAGTTCCTTTAAAGAAACCTAACTTCAAGTCCTTTTATCCTTGGAAATCCCTGCTTTACTGTTCTACCAAAAGCTAGAAGCATTATAGGAGGTACTTGGAAAAAAAAAAAAAACCAAGGCATCATGTTGTAGCATGGTGTGTAGCAGAGGAATATGTGCCAAGTTACTTGTGATCATGTGTAATGCTGACCAGTAACCCTGAAAAGTATATTCAAGAAAAAGCTTGTTTTGTCCATATGCGAAACACCAAGCATGAGGGTATTAGCAGCTCACTGAGCTGCCAGAACCTTGGGCACCCTCACCTGTCCACGCGAAGGCTGACCTAGACAGCCTCTGCGTTCCCTCTCTCGTCTGCCCATGTCTCCACTCTGAACCGGTTCAGACACACACTTAACCACCACCAGCAGCAAGAGCAATCAGCTAAATCCACCCTTCCATTTTACAGGGGAAGGAATCTTAGCCTGCGAGGTGATGCGACTGAGCAAAATGACACTCCTGAAGTAAGGCCAGGCGTTGGTCACCACAGCAGCCAACGTGTGGGTCCCCTTCGATAAGTAAATGAGGAGGGTGCAGAGGGGAAGCAGGATCTGGGGGGACACTGCTGTGGCTTGCGAGCGCAAGCCCTCCATCAACAACACTTAGCAGCAGCAGATGTGGTGGGCGGTTCACAGGGAAGAAGTAAGGGCAGCTGAGGGAGACCCTCCCCGCCACAGAGCACCAGGGGACAGAGAAGAGCAGGAGCTGAAAGCAAGTGCATCTCAGCGACTTAAGGCTCGCAGGCGGATAGCCCAGCTCTTAACCTACAGCCCACCTGAGCAAGCCGGGGTTTCGTGGGCAGGAAACACTGGTTTGCTGATCCCAAGTCATTCTACTAATTTATTTTCAGGAAGCAGACAAGAGGGAAGGTCCAGATCAGCAACCTAGGTTCTCAAGTATTCCTATTACACAGGCTGACAGTGCTGTAGGATTTTGTATTGTCTTTAACCCTAAAGAGATCAGGGTTTCTCGGGGGTTTTGTTGTTGTTGTTTGTTTTTCAGTTTTTAAGTATCTCAGCTTGTCAGGATTTCTAGGCACTCTCACGGGCAAAAAAGGCAGAGAAATCAGAAGAACTCATACTGAGCTACTTCATTAATTTCCCCTCAGTTCTTTGTTGGTGTCTCACCACCACTGCCTGCTCACCTAATTCCACATCTTATCTACAGAGGCCCTGTGTGCACGTGGTTCTGCCAACCCAGCAGGTTTTCAGTGTTTCCTCTGCCCTAAGCACTGCATGATCTAACAATTTATGTCAGATTTCCAGAGTAAGAAGCTGAAGACCCCCTGAGATGAACACATCAGCCTAGTGATGCAGTGTCTTTAAATATGCTGGTCTATCATGATAATGTCCCTGTCTCTCTCCCAGTTTTTTCCACTTCAATTCAGTTTTCACACCTGTACAAACTAGTACTGCTAGCCAAACATGGAATATTCAGGTTAACCCAAGCTCTCCTGACAGTGATTTTTCTGCAAGTACCCAGCACCCCTGGAACCAGCTGGTTTGCAGAATATTCATTAGAAAAGACTGCCTGATAATTCAGTCCAATGGACAGCCGAAGGCCTGCTCAGGAGCTCTCCTCCTCATTGTAGGTAAATTAACATCAGGCTAAGACTTATTATGTTTCCAAAATAAATTTGGAACTTCAGTGGATAAACTCAGTGTATATAAAAATACCTGTGGCTCATGTGAACTCACAGCCTGTCTTACCAAGTCTTTGCAGCAGGCAGGTGCTGACCAGGCAGAAAAGGGAGGCGCAGCCAAGCGACAGTTTCAGATGCTGTCGTATTTCCCTCTCATGACCACATTTTCCCATTTAAAGAGGATTCTGACGCCAGGGTGGGGAGCAGGGGGAAACACCTGACGACCGTCTGGTGAGAAACTTAACCTCGCTTTTGTGCTCAGCTATAGGAAGGTGAGAGGCTTTCTCATGCCCATTTGTCCTCCTCCCATGGGAACATGCATTTTGACTTAAAGAATAGATTTTGGAAAGTAGCTCATTACACTAAGACATTTAACTAATCCAAGCATAAGAGAAGGAAAAGAGTATGAAGTGTAAGCTATCATATTAACACACATGCAAAGTTTGTTGTAACACGGTTTTAAAAGCACCTAAAACAATTTTAGTATTTATAAAAACAGAATAACTGAAGACCTGTACGAACCAACCTCTTAGTTGGCCCTATTTTTTTTTTAAATGAGAAAGAGGCAAACCTTAAGTGGGCTTCAGGGATTAACAGCTAGCAAAACCCTTCCAGGTTATATCACTGACCATCAATAGCTTAGCCCAATCTCCTGTCAAGTTATTAGCTAACGTCATGGAGGCCCAAGCGCTCGAAGTGGTGACCGAGAAGTATACCAAAATTACCGGGGAAGATTCAAGTACAATACTCAGAAAATGACTACACCAAAATAAAAAAATGAGCATAGTTTTTCGTTTTCTATTACAAGGGCAGAGATGCTAAAAGATCTTCCCATCTTACTCTCCTACATATCTGAAGTAATCTAAGTTTTGCACACACATTGAAAAGTAACAGGACTTCTGAGAAGACTATAAACATACTACAAAGCACATGCAACTGACACAAAAATAGCTGATAACAATGCACAGTGGTCCTTGCTTCATGAGAAACCCTTCAAAAATTGAAGCAACAGAGATAAGATAAGCAAAATAAAACTTAGGCTCTGCTCACGTTGGCGTCTGCTAAGTTAACAGGCATTTCTCTCACTTCTCACAACGCTCCTAGGCTGGACAGTATCTGACCCTGGCCTTTGGGGAGAAGTTCTTTTCTAAAATAGCCAAGCAGCCAACCTGTGTTGCAGAGGCAGTAAAGCAGGTATCACAGAGCAGAACCCCACAAGGTGTGTTTTTGATTAACCAAGCCGCAACTGCTTTCAGCACTAAGAACAAGTTCTAGGGCTCCCTGTGGCTTATGCAAAGCAAGGGTGGAAACTTGCCAATGAAGAAAAAGAGAAAAGGAAGGATCGTCAATTCCAAGTCTAGGAGGTTAAAATTACCACTGAAAATAAAATTACCTGTGTATGCTTGCAATATAGATAAAGAAAAAGACGCAAAATTACCCAGGAAGGGCTACAGAGCAGGATAAACATGGTTGTCTGATGAAAATTATGCTGCTCATCTATCTACCTTTTCCTGCCCCAACCAATCTTTACACCGACATTTACTATTTCTATAATAGAAAAAACTGAAGACATTCTAGCTTTAAAACCTGATAGCTTCCTAATATATGCAATAGCATTCTCATTAATAGTAATCATTTAGTAGGGCATTCATTTGTATATGTTAAATATCAAAGGAGCCACTCGATTCTTAGAAGGATAAATCATAAAGAAGGTGCAGCTACCTGAAAGACTTCAGTTTTCCAGACAGCCAAGAATTAGCATTCTTCACTACAGTTTATGCATCTTTTCTTCTCAAAAACTGAGAATTTATTCTTTGAAGTGTTAGATTTGTTCTCTGAAACTGACATAACTTCAGGATATATTAATATTTCCTTATTATGTAAAAATGATACTGCTTAATCGTTTGTCAGTTCAATAAAATTTGCTTTTGTTCAATAATGTGGAGAAATGAGTATTTTTAAAATAAACACACATTTAATTACACAGATTGATATGGTTTCTGGACCAATTTCTTTGACATCAACACACTATTACATAGTTTTATATAATGGGCTCATAATTCTATGGGATTTTTTTTCTTACTACTTACCACTGATAAAAGTAGATTCCAAAATATTGAATATACATTCTTCTGCTATATCAAGAGTTCAGTGGAGAACCCTTGGGAAAGAAATCATGTCTGCAACTCTCAAACACACGATCGCATCACCCATTATTCAAAATAAGATTTCTACAGAAAATAAAAGGGGCTGAGGCTGTAGCTCAGTGGTAGACCTTTGGCCTAATGTGTGTGAGGTCCTGGGTTCTGTATCCACCACAAGAAAGAAAGAGACAAAGAAACAGAGAGAGACAGTTAATTCTGCTGATACAGATGTATGATTATCTACAATGGAAGTTTCTTGATAAACAAAATCAATTATTTCTCATCTTTACCATATTCACCCAACTGTAGCAGGTGAAGACGTTGAATCTGGCCATTCGCTTGTCTGCTCTGCTAAGGAGAATGCTTTCTGTAAGCCAGCAACCACATTCTCATTCTAGTCCTAAGGAAATAGATGGTGCATTTCAAAGCTGTAAGTGACTAGATCATCTCAGTATCACATTTCTAGATTTTACTGTCCTCACTACAGCACATCAATTCCATCCAACTTAACAGGCAAGGTCTCCGGGCTATATGTGGTGGGAAAGGCACACTACTGGTTAATGGCCCGGCGCCTCTCCCTTCACAGAGGAAATACACCTTGAATTCCCCCCACCCCCATCACACAATCATCTGTGCAGACTGACCTGCAAGTTATCTGATTTTTTTTTTTTTTTTGGCGGTACTGGGGATCGAACTCAGGACCCTGCGCTTGCTAGGCAGGCGCTTATTCCACTGAGCTATATCCCCAGCCCCTATCTGATGCTTTAAAATAAAGACTATCAAGATGGAACACCGCATGTGCTCATCCTTCACTAGAATATAAACACACCGGGGTGCTGGGGGTTCCTATTTCATATTCTACAGAGACTATTCGTGTCACCAGACACAGAGTCTACTTTCACAGCCCTTGCTCTGGAACTCTTCAGCTGGCTTCTTGATATCCCAGCAGCCCCAGGATTACAAAACAAATCAAATCACCTAACAGACAGCCTTCTGTGGATTCCTTGGCTGGAGGAGTACTGATGCTGGTTTGCCTATTTTCAGGGCCAAAGCTCCCATTTGTTTCTCAACTATGACCTGAATCTTCTTTCTCTCTCTCCTGCATCAGCAGTCAGGAAGCCTACACATCCTCAAGGATTTGCTCTCATCCAATTTCCACCCAGCCAACTTCAGGGTTTACCACGATCACATCTGCTTGTGCTCCACGCAGCTTATCTAAAGGAGCAGGTGTAGGCTCTGATGTGTTATTGAAAAGGAAGAAGGGCAGCAAGCTGTACATATCCTTATTAAAAAAAAGGAGGAGAGGGGAAGGTGAAGCAAAAACATCAACACAAGTTGTTGGGGATTTTTGTCCAGGTAATGTTTTTGTACCTTTTGTTCGTGTTTTCCAAATTTTCTTTTTCTTTTTTTTTTTTTTTTTATTTTAGAAACATAAAAGTACAAAAACATATTGACAAACAGACACCCATTATCATAGAAAATAGTACAATCACAACTAATCTATAGACAAGGTGATATGGTCTCAACAGTAGTTGTTGCTTTATCCATTGATATCTTCGAATTGTAGATGTATGGACCCATATACAGACATGCAAA
>PVLD010034342.1:0-12776 GCA_004027595.1 Dinomys branickii | reverse complement strand
TCTGTATATATTTCTTTGCATGCCTTACCCATGTGCTTTTCCATATTGCCTATTTTTTAATTAGTGCCATTAAAAGATTATTTGCAGTTACTTTTTATTTTCTTCGGAGAATTTGACTATCTGTGTCATAACTAATCTGGTGCTGATCCACCATTGACTAGTCAGACTATTCTTGTATTTGGGGGCTTGTTGTAATCATTTCCTTAAAGCTAGATATATTATGACAGGTAAAACGGAATTAAGTATGTTGTTTGTGTGTAAATTTATGATGGACTGTCTGTAAGTTGAGATTCATGTATTATTTTTGAGGTAATTTTGAAGATTTGCGGCTTAACATTTCTCCAGGGCCCATAGTTTACCACTCCTTCTGTCTTGGGGTTTCTTCAATTCCTAGCAGAGCATCCATGTCTTTCAACTCCTATCAATCTGTTGTTATAATGAAGTTTCTCTGTGCGATGTTGAGATGTAGGGGAGGAGAAATAATTTCTAAGCTTCAAATTATATTTCAGTGTTTCAGGGCCCTATATTTCTGGTCTGTGACCTTCACAGTTCTCATATTGGATATCTCTTCCCACCAATTGTGATAAGATAGGAAGCCTGGTGCAAGAGAGACTGAGAAAATGTGCTGTGCTGCCATGTCCTGTGAAAAGGTTATAATAATGTGTTTTCTCATGAAAAACATGCTCTCCTTCTAATGACAACTCTGAGCATAGTTCCCCCTTCATTCTGCAAGAACCACAAGGGTAGGTTTGTTTGATATTTACCTTAAGATTTCGTGGTGGTCTAAAGATAATGTCTCTAATGGTTCTGCCTCCCATCAAGATTTTGGTGTCAGGAAGTTATTTTTTTTTTATGAATAGTCATCCTCCAGCTAAATTACTGCACATGAGCTTCTACCAACTTTGAACTCTACTGATCACTTGTTCTGATAACATCTCAGATATGACTCTGAACTGTCTTGTGGCTCCAGATTTGGAGATATCAGTGTCTAGTAAACTCAAGTCTTTTGAAAGAAAGTCGTTGATCTTTGTTTGTCCAGGTTTTTCTTGTTGTAGGAATAGGACTAATGACTTCTAGTCTCATAATATGTTATAGCTGGTTTCTACTTCCCTGGATAATATAGTAATAATTCTGAAAATGTGGTGCCAAGGAGCCAATTCTATTGCCAGTGACAGCATTTTAGTCCCTTGTATATGTTTCATTTTAATGTATTTTCATTAGAAAAATATGTCTTTATTAAATAAGTCAATGCCAATATGTAAATGAAAATGAATTTTACCTGTTTTAGAAATCCAAAAATAAAATAAGTGGTCTATCATTTTGTTTTAAGGTCATGTATCATTTTTGTTGTTTTGGTTTTGTCTTCATTGTTGTTTTGTCAGTTTTTTAAATTTTAAGATTATAAAAATGTGGTAGTATATTTTTAACTCATAGATAATAGGCAATTAAATTTTAGGATAACACCTCAATCATACCGATGGCTACATATTTTTAAGCATTTAGCTTTGCTAGCCAAGCAGGCATCTCTTGTTTAAATATATGGTTTTAACTGAAACAGAGAATATGGAATATAATGCAAATCTTGAACTTCTGATTTTTATGGATGCAAGGAAAATCATATGCATACTCACAAACCATCTGTCTGTATATCTACTCACTAAAGCTACCTTCAAGAGAAGGTGAGAAATTATCTCATAACAGCAAGCCATTGTGTTCTACAAATTCAAATACCACAAGTAATTCACAAATTTTGCAACTATATATGAGTGCTTATAATTACACACGCATGTGAATAGTATACATGTATATCTAACATGAAAATAAATTAGAGGAAGCATGCCCTACATTTTGTATGATTAGCAAGGAAGGTAGAAAACATCACAGAATTTGTTGAAGGAATATTTCCTCAAGTCAAAATATTATTCTTCACAGAAAGGAGGCAATTGCAAATGTCAAACATTTCAATTTGGTTAAGTATAAATTTCATATTTTTGAAGCAAATTAAAAATTTAACATAAGTACTAATTTAAAAATATGTTCCTGATAAAATTACTAGTGAGTCAATGCAAGAGCATAAAACGTTTTTAAAAAGTAGAAATGCTCATTAAACCTATTTCAACCACTGTATCAAGATATGATTGACATGTATAGTAAGTACATATTTAATGCACATAAATAAATTATTTTCAATGTCATCATTAACCCATTATATCATTTTTTAATCAGGCCTTAGGAATATATCTCACCTGTCACAATTTCCTCAAACCTGTATTATCAGTGTCCAGTATTGTCTCTTATCAGTTATTTTTATGATAAGAATACATATCAAGTTTTACATTTAAATCTTGAATTGACTTTCAGTTACTTTTGAATATGCTCAATAAAAGGATCTAAATTCATGCTCTTGCATGTGAAAATCATGTTTTACCAGCTTCATTTATTAAAGATACTGTTTTTACTCATTGTATATACTTCTCTTTTCATGAATAAATGGCTTATGTAAACATGTCTTCAAATTTGGGTGTTGTAGTCTGTTCAATTAGTGTGTCTATAGTTTTAATTTCTTTAACTTTGGAATATAATTTGAAATAAGGAAGACTGATACCTTCAAGACTGTTTTGGCTATGTGGAGCCTTTTGCGGTTTCTTATGAATTTCAAGATTTTTAATTTCTATGAAAAGTGACTGTTACAGTTGATACATTGTATCAACTTGGGGAGTCTGGAGGTTTGGCTGAGTAACTCAGCAGTTGTAGGTCTTGGGGTGAAAAGGACATGCCCTTACCCTTCCGGGATGTTGTTTATTGTGTTAATTTGGGAAGTTTAAAAGGTTAACTATGTGATTCAGCAGGAAGCCAGGGTGCTTATTTTGTATACATCCTGAGCCTGTGGAAGAGGAGGGCATGGAGACTGTGTGAGAGCTACACGCCCCCTGGGTGGGGGTAGGCTGTTTAATATGTAAGGGAGTAAAAGAGGCTGCTTGCCTGCACTTCCACACATTTGCTGGTTGTTTGCTGCCCTGAACAGTTTGCTCTCTGCCATGTGCCCCTCTGCCTCTGAAGCAGCTAAGTATAGACTGAAACCTCCACAAACTGTAAGCTAAATGAACCTTTCCTTCCTTCATTTTGGGTGTTGGGTATTTTGTCTCAGCAACGAGAAAAAGTAACTAAGACAGTGACATTGAAATGTTCACAGGGTTAAAATGAAACTGTAGATCACTTTAGATATTATGAAAAGTTTCACAATATTGACTTGTACAATTTAAGATCATGAGATTCTTTTAAAATTATTTTCATTTATTCCTTCAGTGTTTTTATATTTTTCAAGTATAAATTTTCATCTACTAGCTAAACTTACAAGTGCTTTACTCTTACTACTATTATTGGGGTTGTAATGCAATTTTATCTTCTTGTATCTTGACATTATATAAACAAATAACACCAATTTTTATTTTGGTTTTTGGTCCCACAACTTTTTAAAATTGCTTACTATTTTCAAGATCTGATTGGAATTGTTGGGATTTCGCATGCAAAAGAGCTTATGCTTTCTTAACAAAGATAATTTTACTAATTTTCTGATCATGATCTGTTTAATTAATTTTCCCGCCTAGCTGCTTTGGCTAAGAGTTCTAGTACTGAATTCTTGCCAGTTTCCTGATCTTAGAAGAAGATTATACAGCTTTCCATTATTTAGGAGGATGTGATGAGCTTGTCATGTTATTGTACTAGTTAAATTCATTCCTTCTAAGCTAAATTTGGGTAGCGATTTTGATCATGAAACTTAGTTGAGTTTATATAAATGTTTTACCTATATGTATTGAAATGTTCATATAGTTTTATCATATGTGATATATATCATATGTAGTAACTTGTATATATTAATGCTTCCTTTTACACAGTAATGAATCATACTTGATCAAGTTGTGCAAACTTTAATGTGCTATTAATTAATGTGAATTGGTTTATGAACGTTTTTGGAAATTATCATATCTACCTTCATCAGGGATATTTGTCTTTGTGTTCTTTCTGGTAGTGTCTTCACCTTAAAGATGACTGGTATTCGTAGCTTTGGATGTTTGTATCCAGTTTGGTATGATTTGAATATTTTTCCAATGTTATTTCTTAAAATAATCCCTGGCCCCTTTTATTTCTCTGCTCCTAAATCTACCCTTTTCTTCATTATGCTCCATAAATACTGTCAGATTTCTTCATTTTTAGCACTTTTAATTTTATCTAAATTAATGGAAAATCCAGTGGCTAAATTTTGTACATCTATTCTCTAATCAGAGAGATTAAGTTTGTGGTGAGAAGTTCTCTCTTAACTGCTTGGTTCGAACATTGCATTCTTCCATGTTAGCATTTCTGTTCGGTGCTTATTCCTGGTTTTCCTTTATTAAGAAACTATAACACTTACATTGTCTTTCTGGTTTTGTTACCTCTGATTTTTTTCAGTTTCGTTAGCTTCATTGTAGGATTATTTGAATTCTTTGTCAGGCAGTTGACAGTTGGCAGGGGAATCAGACACTGTAGCTTTGCTTTCTGCAAATAATTATTAGAACTGGTGCTTTTTGTGGAGCTCTATCGACCAGTATTCTCTATTCTGCAATCGGATATTATTTTGCATTTAGTTTGTAATCATGCAAATAATCACCCAAATATTATCTTACCCATTACAAATATTCAGATAACCAATATGTCTGGGCACTGGGTATGTGTGAATATCCTTTGTTTTAAAGTAGAACTATTCTAGGAAATCATCCAAATGATACAAATTCTTGATATTTTTAAAAATTATGTTGTTTTCTTATTTTAAAAATAACCTTATATTCTCAGAAAACCTTGAATTTTTACTTTAAATTTTATTTTTATCCTGGATATCATTCAGTGACAATATTTGTAGTCAAATTTAGTGCTATATGTATTTTGACTTTTTATAATATAATTAAATAAAATGCCATTGGCTATTTATTTCAATAACAAGCTTTTCTAAAGGTCTGCATAATCTCCCCAAGATGAACATTTACACAGTTGAATAAACATCTCACAAAGGAACACAAGCATAAGTTCCTTTCTTCCCCTCGCATACCCCATGTAATTTTTTGTGTTTTTTCATTCCCTTATAAAACATAAATTCTTAATTGATATATTATTTTCCAGTCTGTACCAATTATTGCATTTTGTTTTAAAAGAAAATGAAAATACTAATGGCAATTTTTTCAATAAAAGATTATATAGACAATCTGTTTATAATATGCTTCCTTATCAAACGAAAATATGTTGGACACGAAAAGGGGGATGTTGGATCAAAGAGAAAGTTACTCTCTCTAGATTTAAGACAGAGAGAGCATTCTTCCTGCTTTTCATTTATTTTTCAGAGTGTTTGTACTAGTTTGTACACCCAATAGCAGTGTAGGATTCCTTTCTCTTTCATTCTCATCTGCATTCTTAGCTTTTTGTGTTATTTGTTCATATATGTACACATTATGCTTTCATTAAAACACGATTCACCAAAATAGTATGAAATTTAAAGTGTAGTTACTTCTTTTTCCTTCCTATCCCCTTCACCCTGATCCAATATGTTTTTGTTTTATTTCTGTTGGGGTGCAGGGGATTATATCCAGGGTCCATTCCCATCCTAGGCACACACTCAATAATAAATCAGCTCCATTCTGAGTCAGCCTCAACCCTCAACTTAGTGTTACATTTGGATTTACATGAAAATATTGCTGAGCTTCAGGGAGGACAGAGGAAAAGCTTGTGTTCAGAACTTGTCTTATCTCTATCAACTTAGCTACGCCAACTTCAAGAAAAAAACACAACAGCATGTTTGTGTTGGGGAAGTCAGCAGATGTGACTTCAAGATAAATAGGGAGCAGATGCGATGAGTTACATAGTTTGCTTTTCCAGAGACAAATGAGACTATAGGCATCATAATTGGGAAATGCTTCAGCTGCAGAATTCTCTCTGTCTCTTAAGTGCCAAACTTATGTTTCTTACTCTTTTAGATGTTCTAAGGGAAATGTAGAAAAAGTTCCCAACTGTTCTCTAAAGTATTATGTTAAGAATGAGGAGTGTTTATTTAAATGAAATCACAGGATGATTTAAAAAGCAAGTTTTCATTTTACATATAATAGTTAAATGACATTTCTGAGCTTCTGTTGTTAAAATAAAGAACAATACAAAGAAAGATATTTGGCAGAACTGGAATGGAAGACACTAATGCAACAGTTGGGTAAATAGAGTCAATAAAGTACGTTGAAAAGAAAATATAAAGTCTGTCATTAGATTTGATGGGCTATTTTTGAAGGCAGTATTTACTTTCTTGGAAAAGTTCAGTATGCTCAGCGATTGGATTTCTGATGCTTCCTCCTAATCACCACAGGGAGCTGTAGCTCCTCTGAGCTTCTCCTGCCTTCAATGCCTAGTTGCATCCTTCTATGGCAGAGAAAAGGATGGATACATCCCATTCCACTTGATGGAACCTTTCAACTGAAATCAGAGAGTCAGAGAGAAAAATACCAAGGAGTCTAAAATTCAAGTGTAACATCATCTCTCACCCCAACTTGTGGAGTGTGTGTGTGTGTGTGTGTGGGTGTGGTGTTGTCATTCATAACATGGTACTGAAATATTTCTCACCCATTCATTTTTTGAAAACATATGGTATATAACCCTGAACATAGGTCAAACATTAAGAGAGTTTATGCACTAACCATATACACATGTGATTGTGTTCTTTTCATGGGTGTGCAGTATTTTGAATGTGTGGAGTAAGAATCCTACTATTTGATTAACTGAATTACCTTGGCATTCCATGTTGCTGTTAGATGCTCTATATGTCTCAATGTACCATTCACCTGTTATCTTGATGGGACCCTATTCCCCAATATATAACATAAAGCTTATAAAATGTAGCTTTCAGAGATTTAAAACCAAGGACCTTGCCTTACATTTTGTGGAAAATACCTAGCTCACAGGAGAGCTCACGATAGTTATGCACACGTGACTGATGTTCTGATTCTGACTCACAGTTACAGCAAACCCTTGAGCCTCATCTGTGGGATCAAACTACATTTTATAACAGTGGAGGATTAAAAAATGAAATAATTGTGAAATTATTTTAAATGGTGCCTAGCACATTAATGGTACATTGTCAAGGGTAAAGATGAGCATTTTAGACCATTGATAAATGTCCATTCTTTCTTTCTTTAATTCAGTCTTCTTTTATGTTAATCTCTTGCAGAATTTATAGCAGACAAAATGAACTACTACCATCACTGTGGTCTGAGATCATTTTGATATCTTTATCTAGATCACCCAAATACTAATGAAGGCTTCCCAGATAGCTCTACATCTGCAAAATTTGTTAGTGTGCTGCTTCTGCAATCCATAAGCTCCTTTTTGTGCTCAAAATCCCCTACAAGACAGACAAATACATTCTCCCTTGTTGTATATTCTTGTAGTTTACATCCCTGTTTGTTGAAAACAAGCATTCACATATACATTGATTCCCTATGAGCAGTTTTAGAAAACTAGAATCATGCTAAGTATTTGAGAAAGTATTAAGTTCACCATTGGGGATATAGCTCAGCAGCACAGCACCTGCCTAGCAAGTGTGAGGTCACGAGATTGATTCCAGAGACAAAAACAAAACAAAAAAAAGAGAGTATTAAATTTAAATACATGTGAATTCATCCAAATGAAGAAAATTTTGAGTCTGAATGAGATCTAAGATTTTAAGGATTTTGCTAGTTATGCAGTTTAATCGTAGATTTTAAAATTTGGGTTTAAGCTTTTTATGCTACCAGTGTGTAACAAAAGAACACATGATCTCACCTTCAAAGACCACCCATTTGCTGTTAGAAATGTTGGAGTGGTGATTGATTGTGCTTTTGTAACAATGACTACCCAGTTATTTAATTTCAGTTCTTCATTGATGATGGTAACATACTTAACAGCGGTGCTTTGACATTGTTTCATCACAGAAATCTCTGTTGTTCATGTTTTTCAGTGGAATATTTTTTGTCCTGAGCAATTTTGTTTGGCTTGGATTGGCTTTATTTTTAGAAATGTGGGTAGGAGTGCTATAATATCTGCATATTTTCAAAAATTTAAGCAACTTTGTTATTCATATTCATATCCTCAAAGTTTAACTAAATGTTTCCAAAATATAGGGCATTCTTTGGTTCACTGCACAGTTTCTAGATCTTATAATGTAGTGGTCCCTCATAGGCTTTGACTGGGCAAATGAAGGAATGGAAGGATATGATGCAACCACAGTCAAAACCTGCATTATCGTATTGTCTCCCTGGTATGAGAAACTGAAAGAACAAGTAAGGTCTACAATGAACAGTAGATATTGTGAAATGGGAAGAAATAGTTTAAAAGGAGAAAAGGAAATATGACTGGGAGAAAAGGGAAAGGAGGGAAGGGAAAAGGGAAAAAGCGCAAGTCAGTTGTGCTGCTCGTGTCTCTTAATTCATTGAACGGGAAGTTGGTACTAGTACAAATTGGAGAAATTTTCATGCCATATCTTGCACTCTGAGTAACTGTTTTATTCACTTTTTATTTCAAAGATAAGAGCACACAAAGTAACAAAACAAAGACAAAAACAAAAAGCACAAAAACTTCAAAAACGATACAGAATTTCAAAGCAAGATGATAGAAAATCAGCAATGGTGATGGTATTGCATATTGTTATCTTCAAAGTATTTGCTCAGATTACCAGGTATAGATATACAGGATTGATCAAATATTTAAACGTTAACTGTGAGGAACTACTTTAGAGATAACAACATATAATATATTAACTATCGTTAGTCTTCTATGATTTTGTTATGAAATTTTGTTTTATGCTTTTCCATAAAAATTGCAACAATAGTAGAAATAGTTACCAAAATATTTGTACTTATGTCAGATAGAATGAAAAATTAACTCTCCATTCAGATACTAACAAATACCTCCACGTTTTAAGTACGAATGGCTCATAGTTAAGAAAAAAGACATTTTAAACAGCTCTTACCTTAGAAATGGCTGCTGTTTAGAGGCAAGCATTGAAGACAAAATTCCTATAAAATGTGAAGTGGTATCAAAAGTAATAGTCACAAATAGACATGAAGAAAATTTTAGATGCACCACCTAGTGGAAAAAGTTGTATATCTAACAATGTCATAGGCTTTCTGTAATTTTATAACAGCTAATAAAGGTAACACGAGACACACTTCAGATGGCATTTTTCTAAGCAATTATAAGAAACTGTATTGACAGCAGCTTGTAGAAGTTGTGATCACATTTCTAAATGGAAATACACTTACAGATAGACCTACAACATTCCCAGTATACCCATGCACTAAGAGAGAAAATCCTTAGCTTTTCTGAATTAAAGTAGCACTTACATTTTGTGGCATGCATTTATGAAGTAAGTGGATATTGATGGACATTATCTTTTACAAACATGCAGGTAGAATAGTTACCCATACTTGATTCCTGTAGTTTTTGAGGCCCAAAGAGCTTTATTTCTGTAACCAATAAAATGTACCAAATAAGCCTGAGAAGTAGATTTGTACTCAAGTCTTCGATTTGTCAGTTCTCAATACTTATGCAAAATTTATCTTCCCATTTCCAGGTAATCTATGCCATATCATGTGTTTGTGAGTCACTCCAGTTACACAAGTGAAGCTCACCCTTGAGTGCATATAACAGATGTTTCTAATAAACATTAAGTGCACTAAAATACCCCTAAAACCATAAAAGTACCAGTTAATATTAAATAAAGTAGTGGCATTTAAATGACATATAGTTATACTTTCCTCCACAGAACATATTTGTGATTACCATCATTTAATGTTATAGTATATTATCTACATACTTAAAAACAAACAAGAGATATTTCCAAATCTTGATCTTGGGCCCATCCATCAGCGTCTGCCTTGAGAGGTTTACTCACCTACAGAACATGGAAATTTACATGCGGCAAAGCACTCTTATTGCAGGAGAATACAGCAAAAGAAATTTTTCAAAACCGAGAATCATTCATTTAAAAGAGATTTACAACTATTTCAGCAATGTATTTCTCTCTATATGCATGGAGAGAAATATTTGAAGGTAGTTACTACTTCCTTGGCCATATTTCACTTCAAGTGGAGCAGAGCATTATGCTTAACTGCATTTTGGAATGCAACCGTGGGTGTCTTTATTTAGAAGGTTTATTTAATCTTTTACAAAGGGAAAAGAGATTATAACTTATAAACTTAAGAAAAAATAGCATCTTATGATTAGCAAGATATAGTGAGATATTAATATAGCAAGGTCTATTGTAGTGATTTTTTTCTGTTTGTGTAACCTTCCGTTCACCTGTAAGAACTGGAAACAGTAGCTGCTGGTTTCCTGTGCCTGGTAATGTTTTTTTTTTTTTTTTTTTTTTGCCTGGTAATGTTAAATCCAGGTTGTGCCTGCATGGTCTGCACATGGTCTAAGAATCCCTTTGCTGTTCTCATTTTATTCCCTGCACCCTATTTTGTTAGGACAATCAGTAAAGCCTGGGAGTGAAGATTTCATCTCACTGGAGTCAGCAGCAGGTGCAGTGGTTCCAATAGAGTGGGGAAAGAGACATCCATGTCAACAACTTCATCAAGGTTTATTTTTCATTCCTTCCACAGGCGTGCCGCTGAAATATGGTCTGCCTGCTTTGCTGTATCAGGGGGAAAAGTAAGAGCAGAATATGATTCAAAGCAAACAGTTTCAAAGGCTCGCTGATATAAAGCACGGAGAAAAATTGTCTTGAGAGTTCTTTTACTGTTCTGAATAACAATCACAAGCTCTCACTTGTCAATAAAAGCTATCTGATAAGCATACCAGTGGATGTTTCTTGATATGTTTTTACTGGTAAAAAACAGACATGAATTTTGAGGATCAGATTTAGATACGATAAGATTTTAAAATCAATCAGCAAACACAGTTACTGATACACTATCATAGTCTCAAATTAAGTAGTATCAAAATTCTTTTTAAAATTATTATTCATTGTGGTAAAATGCGTTCATGTAACATACAAGTTACCATCCCAATTATGTTTAAGTATATATTTGAGTAGTGGATATTATTTTGTTTTTCCACGTTGTTGTATAAACTCCAAGATATTTTCATCTCAAAAAGCTGACAATATTTACCCATTAAAACCGTCTGTTCTCATTTCAGTCTCTCACTGTCAGCTCCTGAAAATCTTCATTTGTCTTCTTTCCACGAATTGGAATATGCTCAGCACTTACATTAAGTGATAAAGCACAGTGCCTGTCTTTGCTACAGACTCATTTCATGTTCACTTTGCAATTCATCTCTAGTGAACCATGACCCAGATCATCTTTTACTGAGTTTAAAAAAGTCTAACCCCTGAAAACATGGATGTGATCATCTAAAATATGAATGACTTGTTAACATTACTTACTCCTGGAAATAATGAAACATTACTTCTGAAACATTCTTCACATAAGAAGCAACACATTCAAAATAGTGAGTGAGAAGGTGGAATTAGACTCCCATAGTGAAGAGGAAAGGAAGTAGACCATTTCTCAGAAGAAACAAATGATGAATAATTCTCAATTATATTTCATTTATTGTCTTCATGTGTGCTTTTATTTATTCATTCCAATTGTATTGCAGGAATTTGTAAAACTTGTAAATATTAACCCTTTAATAATGTTCATCAGAGAAGATGCTTATGATTAATCTTGTCATTATTTACTGTAAATATATACTAATAAAAATTAAAATGTGTTAAAAAATGAGCAGAAAAGGAAGTGCATCATATGTGCCTAATAACAAAGCTCAAAATAAAAGGATAGAAATGATATTCTCAAATAATATCTCTAATTTAGGCCTAGAGAGCCCTTCTTTAGGGGGATCCTTGCTCATTAACCAGGGATTACTATGGTGGGGGGTAGCATTATGATACACTGAGATAGTACAAAATATATGTAAACTTGACATGAGTTTATTGTACCTTATTATAGTATGCACACCTACCAGGGTATAAAACAAATTCCTAAAGACATGGTTTTGATTATGTTTTATCATAGGTACTGAAAAATGACTTCCAAATAGTTGTAAATTTTTAGCATTAATCAGCTTTCATTATTTAGATTTTTCAGGAACCTGAATAGTGGCACTAGTGAAAATACTTCAGATGCAGTACTTGCACTATGATGGGTTTATGAATAAAATAATTCTAAGCAACCTTTCCCTAATGACTTATAGCAGTTAGTCAGAATGGATTCATTGTTATTTAAAAATTATTCTTATAAAATATTTGTAGATAATTATGAGACATTTATTTTAAATAGTTAATTCTTTTTTATTATTGGGCTTATGTAATTTAAGAATCTCTTCATTCGTGAACATATAAATATGAAAATATATTCACATGATCTAATATCTACTCCAGTTGTATGTGACAATGTATTTCCATGTATATACAATCATCATTATATTTAAATGTATACATCCACTCTGTGAAAGACCAAAGTACTTTCATGTGTTAATGAATGAGTATTTCAATTTCTGAGATGATCTATAAAATAGCCTAAGTTACTAAAGTAATAAATACCCAACTATGCGACTTTTATCATATTAGGTACATTTTAGATGACTTTAAATTATGATTTTGATGTTTTCTTTTTATTTTGGATAATATGTCTAAAGGACATTGTTAGTTTCCTTTTTACTTTTGAGCTACAGCCACATTCCTGTAACTATTTTGAACTTTCTCGGATGGCTATAGCTTTTTT
>PVLD010034341.1:0-12774 GCA_004027595.1 Dinomys branickii | reverse complement strand
TGTATGTATATATGAATATGCATATATGCAGGAGGGCTAACATGGTTCTACTATTGTATTATATCACTTAATGCTAAGCAATAATCGATGACGGGTTATTTGATCAATCTTGTATGTCTGTATGTGTTGTCCTGAACACACACTTCGAAGATATCAATATGTAAAGCAGCAACTATTGGTGTTTTTTTTGTTATTGTTGCTGTTGTTGATGTTTGCCTGTTTTGTTTTTTGTCTTTGGATTTTTGGTTTTTGTGTTTTTTCTATTGTTGAGAGAATTGATTGTCTGACTAAATTTGCATGTCTGTATATGGGTTTATGTATTTACACTTCGAAGATATCAATGGATAAAGCAATGACCACTGTTGAGACCATATCACCTTGTCTATAGATTAGTTGTGATTGTACTATTTTTTATGCTAATTGGTGTCTGTTTGTAAATATGTTTTTGTACTTTTATTTTTTTAATAAAAAAACAACAGCTTTTATAAATCCCTTCCTAGATTTGAGTTCTAACAACTTCAGTTTCCATTTTTTTCAATTATTTACACATTAGAGGCAACATAATATCTAGATAATACTATTGAAATACTCTTATGTCAACTTTTAAAGACATTAAAAGTTATAGATATTTGAAAAATTAGAAAGGTAAACATTTTACTCTGAGCAATATGTTCAAATTATACGGCTAAGAAAAATGCAATCACATAAAAACTTATAAATTAATACAACTCAAACTTCAGTATGGTTTTTGCACTCATCATAACTATAATAATAGCATTCTATAAAACTACCAGAGTTACCATAAACTATAGTAGAAATACATGACCTCTGCTCCCAAACTGATACACTGACCAGATAAACATGCGCCTGTGGGACCATCAGTTCCTTACCAGTAGCCATAGGGTTCTGCTTAATGTACTCTCTTCTTATACTGATGTTTTTTAGTAAACACTGCCGTGCATGTGCTCTTCTCTCCTTCACGGGATCTTTGGCACACAAAGCAAAGATCGCCATATACTCCAGCGGGAGCAGCAGCTTCACAAGAGCCTTATGCAGCTTCTGAGCAAATATCTGCCTTACTTGGTAGCACTCATCCTACAGCAGCACAAAAATACTTAAAATTGACAAATATTTAAAGTCTTAAGTATTTTAAATGTCTTCTTTATTTTTTAAAAATAAAACTAGATTGGGGAAATAAATCATGTAATATTTGAGAGATATTTAAATAATAGCAATATCTTTAGAGCACATTGAGTGGATTTCAATACACAGACAAATAAATGCATTTAACTTTGTAAAATCTTTTATATTTTGGTACCAGGAATCAAACTCACAACCTCACTCTTGCAAGACAGGCACTGTGCCACCGAGCTATCTCCCCAGCCCTGGATTTAAATTTGAAGATAAGTACTTCACAAATACTTACATTAATAACAAGTGCACAGAGCTGAAACTGTTCTGGAGTAATAATTTCATGGTAACAAGGTTCCTGAGCAAGCTTCATTATGGCACTACCAGCAGCTAATCGCAAGCGAGACATATCAGATTTACTATAAACAAACAAAAAAGAAATAAACATTTCCTAGAACCATTATCACATATAACAATCTCTGATCCTTTTATCTGGGGGCAGGGGGACTAGGAACTGAACCCAGACAGTGCTAAGCTACACACCCAGCCTACTGAGTTTAAGACAGGGTGCACTAAGTTGCTAGGCTGGCCTCAAGCTTGTCACCCTCCTGCTTTAGCCTCCTGTGTAGTCTGGATATGCCTGGTCTTCTGATCCTGCTTTGAATGCAACATACATCAGCTATAATTTACACTTAAACAGTGTCATGTGGAAATATGACACATCCTCTGATGAAAAATGCAGCTTGATGAGTGTCACAGCCAAACAACTGTGCTCCCTCTTGCTCCCAAACAGGTGCCGTGCTCTGAGAGCAGTTACACTGCGATCTGCCTCCCTGATCTCAAGAATGTACACACTACAGAAAACTTCATTTAATTTTATTATTACTTTTTTTGTCTTTTTGAGCCAGGGACTCGCTATGCAGTTTAGGCTGGCCTTGAACTAACTTTGTAGCCCAGACTGGCCTCGAACCCGCAATGATCCTCTTGCCCAAGTGCTGGGATTACAGGCATGCACTACAACGTCCTATTCAAAATTTGATTTAAAAAAAGGCAGGGGGAAGCTGAAGAATTAAAAATGAGCTAGTATATACCACTTCTTTACATGTTCAACTTTTTAAAAATTTTGTTTGATTTTCTACATTTTTATTAATATTCATACATACACACAAAACAGAAATCTAGTTTAATCCTACACATCTGATAAAATGGCAGTGAAATAGTTAGGAAGGAAGCACTGTTAGAAAAACACCTACAAGAAAAGGATATTGAGTTTTGATTTAGTTTCTGGGCTGACTTCCTTCCGTGAAATGAAGTTTTTGAAGGGTACCTAAGGGGTCTTGGCACACACACTCTCACCTCATAACTTACATGACCTAAAAATGGTAACGCGACAGCGAATGGGAACGAAGGAATGCAGCTTTCCTACTTTAAGTTCTGTGTGGAACACAGCACTGGCTCTGTGTTTTGAAGACTTTAGGGAATGGAGAAGAACGACTAGGAACCTTGCCTAGCACACAAATGGAACCAACAAGATGCTGTGAGATAACTGCATGAAAATGAACACTGGTAACAACAGGGACTCTCAGTGGATTCTGCGGCAGATGAATCAGGAAAGAAAACAGCAGCAATTACGAGTGCCTGGTCTGGGCCAAGCAGTACTGAAGTCCTGTCCAGGTTTTCTGTCATTTCATTTTCACTCTCTTACAGAAGAGGAAATTGCAGCTTAGAAAAGTGTTTTATAGAAGGTTACCCAGCTTGGATGTGGAGCTGTATGAGTTTTTTAGAGTTTAAGTTAATGTCATGACATGTGTAAGACTGAATTAAGATTGAATGATCCAAATTTATATTCTGTACTTAAAATTTCCCAACTTTTTGTGATAAAAAACATTGTGAAGAAGTTTGTGTATATATTTTCAAGATTCTTTCATTATTCCACAAGTACAAATATAATGAGCCCCAAATCACATTTAAAAGTGAAAACAAAATGTTTGCAGTGAGGGGGATTAACCCTATGCAACATGTATGCTGGGCAAGTGTGCTACCACTGAGCTACATCCCAGCACTTCCTATTTTTTAATTTTGAGATAGAGACTTACTAAATTGTCAGGGCTGGTTCCAACTTGGAATCTACCTAGCCTCCCAGGTAGGTGTGATTACAGGTATAAATCACTGTCCCTGCAGATGAGTGCATCTTGTACTCAGAAAAATGATGAAACCCTTTTCCCTGATTCCACTGAGCAAAAACAGATGAACTCTCCCCCTCACTTGATAACACAAGATAAAGTAACATTGAACATTTCTCAGGGCTGGGAATGCTTGTCTGGTAAGCAGATGGCCCTGGGCTATCCAGAGACATCCAACACACAAGGTGAGCACAGCTAAGGCCATAGGATTGCAAGTTTCAGCCCAGTTGAAGCAATTTAGGAACTAAAAAAGAGGTCTGAGGATACTCAGTGTGAGGGTTCTGGGTTTAACCCATGTACCACAAAAACAAATAAAAACAAAAACTGGGTGTGGTGGTAACATCCCTGTAATCCTCCTATTCAGTAGGCTGAGGCTGGAGGATTGCCATGAGTTCAACGCCAGCCTGAACTACATAGTGAATCCCTGCCTCAAAAAAACAAAAACAAAAACAAAAAACAAAAATCAAACGAATTTCAGATAAGTAACACAACAGTACCTGGTAGCTAATAGGGCTCAATAAATAATGAATGCATAAATGGTTAAATCTCTAACAAAAAATATGAAGTAGGAATATAACACAAATACAAATCTTTAGGTATCTTTGCTAGTATGTTTGCTCCTAGCAAATTGAGAATTTGAAAGAAACAAGGAATTTGAAAAATCGAGGTTTCTTTTTTCCCTTTTGGTTTCTTTCTTTCTTTTTTTTTTTTTGCAGGACTGGGGATCGAACTCAGGACCTTGTACCTGCCAGGCAGGCGCTTATTCCACTGAGCTATATCCCCAGCACACTCGTTTTGGTTTCTTGAGACAGGGTCTCACTACATAATATAGACTGGTCTCAAATTTGTAGTGATCCTCCTCCCTCAGCCTCCCCAGTGCTGAGATTATAGGCTTGTGCCACCATGCCCAGTTGAGCTTTGTTTCTATTTTAAAAGAAACAAAAAAGAGATTGCAATTTTACAGATTTGAAAACTGAAAACCTGTAGCAATAGAAAACTATTTGCTTTTTTTTTTTGCATATAGGCAACCCACCCCTCCAGGAGGCTTCCACTCTCCCTTCTTTAAAGGAGGGAGAAGTTTACTACTCTTATGGTACATAAATCTCTCCACCTATTCTATTACTTTAGTATAGGGCAAGTTCCATGAAACAGGTGCTATTTGGTGGAATAGAAATCCAACAAATATTTGTGTAACTGATTCAACACTTCATTTTTTTTTCTTTTTTCCCGGTACCAGGGATCGAACTCAGGACCTTGAGCTTGCCAGGCAAGCGCTTATGCCACTGAGCTATACCCCCAGCCCCTGTGTAACTGATTCAGATGTGGATGTTAACTGTAACACGACACTATAGTCATTTTAACTAAAAATTGGCTCATAGTTCAGTCTTTGGAAGCAAAGAAAAACTTTCAAGAATGAAAGTACTCTAAAGGACATAAACCCCAAATGAGCATGTAAGATTTGACCTCAAAACATAAAATGCAATTACATTAGGTAAATACATCCCATGTAAACCCTTACCAAAATTTCTGAGCTAAGGAAATTGGGAAGGCAGAAAAATCTCACCTGATCCTCTTTTGCTCTGTCAGGTCACCCTCACTAACCAACATCGCCGATAATAAGCGGAGAGTTGAATTGGCAGATTTAGACTGGTTGTTTTTCATACCCAACAGCCACCTTACCAGAAGTTTAATTGCCTGTACCTATAAAATATTAACATGCTAAAAAAAGAAGGCAACTTAAAATTCCAAGGGGAAGAGTCATTTATATGAAAGAGATTAATAAGCTTTACTTATCCTCATCAGACTTTTTATTATTATAAAAGTTTATTGGATAACATTCTGTGTTCAATCTGTAACAAGCATTTTCCCGAGATATACATGCATTCATTTATACTATCTCCCAAACAACTCCTTGAGGGAAGTATTCTTAACGCCAAAAGATAAGCAAACCCAGTTACATGACTTCAAGGTCTGGCTCCAGAATTCAGGTGGGCTTTTCTTGAGATTGGCTCTTGCTATGTAGCTCAGGCTGGCCTTAAACTCACTATGTAGCTCAGGCTGGCCTTGAACTTGGAGTGATCCTCCTGATTCAGCCTCCTGAGTGCTGGGATTACAGGCGTGTACCACCATGCCTGGCCAGAATTCAGGCTTTTATTACTGAAACACTTGTCTAAGATTTTTACATTTTGTAAAAATATATACCTTAAAAATAACTATTCAGAAGAATGACCACCTGGGAAGGCTATGAGGGAAGTGGAAAACGGTGTTTAGCCAGTACATGAACAGGTTACAGTACATGTTACCAGTACATGAACAGCAGATGGACAGGAGGGATGATGTCTCATGTCTCATATATAGTAGGGCAACTGGTTGACCATAACTAAGTGAATATTTCAAGACAATAGAGAAATATTTTGAATATTCCTAGAACGAGTATATAATAAATGTTTGGGTGGATCAGTTAATTAGTCCAATCTGGTTATTATACATTATATGCACATACTGAAATGTTACTGTACACTGTAAATGTGTACAGTTACTGTATCATTTCAAAATGAAAATAATTGTTGAACCTACGTTGGTTAAAAACCACTATTTAGGCAGGCTTTTATACTTTTGTAATACTGAAAAGCTGAAGAAATCATAAAGTCTAGTTTTGTCTCGTTTAACATTCTGACTAAAAAACTGGATTTCTATAACTATTTGAAGGTACCTACTCAAAACAATGTTAACAATACACTGTGTGAAGGAGTTACCCAAAGGATCTAGGTTATTATTTACTGAGAATCTGGTAAAAAAATGAACTGACAGAATACATACTTGACTATGAACTGAAACAGATTATCAATGGTGATACAATCTTTCATTTTAAATTTGAAGGTCACCACTTCAAAAAATTAGCTCCATTGAAGCTTCATTTACATCTACCAAAAGTCAGTTTGGTGAAGAGCATCTGTCTCTGCCAAGGGAATGCTCGTCTGCTTGTAGACTGTGGTGGTGAGCCCAGAGGTTAAGATGTCTGAGAACCAGAATTCTACATCTTCTTGTACACAAGCCACACTGAGATTGTTTCACACATTGATGTGTAATCAGGAACAATGATAAGTGTAATTTCTTTGAGAAAGAACATCTATTTATTATTATGGATTTTAAAATTAAAGCACCTAGCTGAAAAATGCTTATTATTTCTTGTGGTACTGGGTACTGACTCTAGTACCTAGGCAAATAGTCTTGTGTTAAATTACACCTCTAGTCCCCTCTACAAATTTTATTTTGAGGTAGGCCCTCACTAAGTTGCTCAGGCTGGCACAACTTATGATCTCCCTGCCTCAGCATCCCAAATGGCTGGGATTACAAGTGTGTGCCACCATGCCTGGCTTGCTCATTAACTATCAGATTAAAAAAGAAGGAAGGGGAGGAGGAAGAGAAAGAAAAAGATATCTAGAAACTTTTTTTCAACATAAAGGTAATTAAGACCTACATAAATTTACCTTTGCTAGTACTTCAGGGGAAACTTCTTCATCTGGAGACCACAATTTTCCATTCTTTTCACCTGTTGACTATAGACAATTGAACAAATTTAGCTTTAGGAAGAAAAGTTTTAAAGCTCTGCTCATGAAGTTTTTCATGTTGGGCAATCCAAGTTCTGGCAAACCTACAGGAAAGTCATACCACACAGCTTGGGAAAGAAATTGTAAAAATCATACTCTCCAATTTCAGAACTTACTATAAACCTATATATAATCAAGAGAATGTGATTGGTATAGAAGGAAGAAAAGAGAGAACCCAGGAATAAACCATTTTTGACAAAGCACAAAACCATTCTTTGGTGAAAAATTACTCTTTCCAATAAATGGTGTGGGAAAAAGTTGGTATGCACAAACTAAGGAATGAAGCCAGGTTGTTACACCACATACAAAAGTAAACGCAAATTTGATCAAAGATCTTAATTCAAAAGTCAACACTATAAAATTAAAACTATAAAAAAGGTAAGAGTGATGACTCTCATGATCTTGGATTTGGCAAATACTTGACAAGTGTTTAATATAAAGAATATGCCGGCCGTGGCAGCACAAGCCTGTAATACTAGCACTTGGGAGGCTGAGGCAGGAGGATTGTTGCGAGTTCGAAGCCAGCCTGGGCTACAAAGCTCACGGCCAGCCTGAACTGCACAGCGAGACCCTGTCTCAAAAGGACAAAAAAAAAAAAAGAAAGAAAGAGTATACAGGAGGCCGGGGATGTGGCTCAGTGGTAAGAGCTCTTGCCTTATATGCACAAGGCCCTGAGTTTGATCCCCAGCACCACACACATAAAAAAACCCAGTAATAATAATGAATAAATAAATTTTTAAAAAGAGTATATAAAGTCTTGCAGCTCAACAATAACCGAAACAATCTGATGAAAAATGGTAAAGGATTTGAACAGATAGCTCTCCAAAGATAGAAAGATAGCCAATAAGTATATGAAAAAGATCCTCAACATCTGTAATAGTTGTTCATTGTGTCAATTTGAAAAGTTCGTAAGTTTAATGAAGTGACTCAGCAGGAAGCCAGGGTCCTCACTTCAAAAACACCCTACTCCTGTGCAAGACAAGGGCGTGGAGATGCTGTGAGAGCTACACCTGCGCAAGGGGTGGCACAGGGAAGAACCTCCTTACAGAACACGGGAGAAGAGGCTTGCTCTGCCCTTCTGTTCTTGCTGCTTTTGCCATCTTCTGCCTCAGTGAACAGGTGCCCCTCCCACCGTGCACCCTGCCTCAGAGCCAGCTGATTATGCACTGAAACCTCCACAAACTGTGAACTAAATAAACCTTTCCTTCCTTCATTTTAGGTCTTGGGTGTTTTGTCCGAGCAATGAGAGAAAAGTAACTAATACAAAATCATTATTAAAAACATGAGACACTATTTCATATTCTTTGTGTGTTTTTTTTTTTTTTAAAGTGAAACTGTTAAGTGTTGGCAAAGATGTGGAGAAATTTGAACCCTTATGCATTGCTAGTTAGCATACAAAATGAAAAAAAGAATGTAAAATGATAGTTATGTACCAATTTCCCCATGATTAATGTATTTACTATCATGTCAAAAATATACTAATAAAATATGCAGAAAAAATTGGTACCATTACTTTGGGAAACAGTCTAGTGGTTCCTTTAAAAAGTTTAACACAGAAGGACCATGTGATCTGGGAATTTTACTTAGATACATACACAAACACTTAATAGGTACTCAAATGGGCAGTTTTCAGTATCAGTGTTATTTATGACAGCCACCAATAGGTGGAAACAACCCATATGTCCAGCAGACAAAATGCTGGATATACACACAAAGGTGTATTATTCAACCATAAAAACGAATGATTCTGGTATATACAACATGGATAAACCTTGAAAATACAATAAGTGAAACAAGACAGACACAAAGGGACAAATATTGTATGACAAGAGATATCTACAATAGGCAAATTCATAAGCTAAAGTCAGAACAGAGGTTCTTAGGGAATAGGGGAATTGCTGCTTAGCGGGTACAGAGTTTCTATTTGGAATGATGAAATAGATCTGGAGGTGGATGGTGCTGATTAGACAACACCAGGGATGTCAGGAACTGCACACTCAAAATGGCCACATTGTGCTCGCTTCGGCAGCACATATACTAAAATTGGAACGATACAGAGATTAGCATGGCCCCTGCGCAAGGATGACACGCAAATTCATGAAGCGTTCCATATTTTTAGGATTTCTTTTTTTTTTTTTTCCTTTTTTTCTTTTTTGGCGGTACTGGGGATTGAACTCAGGACCCTGCGCTTGCTAGGCAAGCGCTTATTCCACTGAGCTATATCCCCAGCGCTTTTTTTAGGATTTCTAATGGTGGTGTAATAAATTTTTATTTTGAAAAAAAAAAAAAAAAAAAACAAAATGGCCACATTTATACTATATATATTTTACCACAACTAGAAATACAATGAATATCTTAAAAGAGGAGAGGATGGCTATGTATAGCAAAATTTCAAATGTTTGGTTTTTTTGGGGACAGGGTCTTGTTATTTAGTCCAGGCATTGGCCTCACTATATATCCTAGGTTGGCCTCAAACCCATGGTGCTTTTTCTGCCTCAGTGTCCTGAGTGCTGGAATAACAGTTATGTGCCACTATGCCTGGCTGTGTTCCTAATGTTCTATAGCAAAGTGGGTAATTATGCTTGAAAACAATTAAGCGGGGTATTTGTTTTTGTTTTTTGACATAGGATCTCACTATGTAGCACAGGATAGCAAACTTGTGATCCTTCTGCCTCAGTTTCCTGAATGCTGACATTGCACACATGTGCCACCTTGCTTGGACAATTGAATATTTCAAAATAGCTAGCAGAGAGGATTTTGAATATTCCCCTTCACAAAGAAATGGTATGTCATGATCTGATCATTGCACATTGTATACATATACTGAAATGTCACACTGTGACATTAATAGGTGTAATAACTGTGAATACAAGATTATCAACAATAAAAATCAGGCAAGAAGCATCTAATCTCTAGTTTTTTTTAAAGCATCTTAAATTTCACATTTTTTTCCAGCCACATCTATCAAGAGTGCAAGCACATGGATGTACAGAGTGGGAAATGAACCAGGCATCCTCTTCCCTCCTTGTCTGCTACCATCCAAAAGAGGCGGCTACAGATGCAGAAGATGCACTAACACACGCCTTTTCAAAAACCTCCTAACATTGAAGTCTCAAGACTACTGGACCAAGTGGGGAAAAGGTGAGCGAAGTTTGGAGTAACTTAGATATACGGTAAATTTACACTGAACTGAAAGTCATCCACACTAACCCGTCAGTAAGAATGTGTTGTGTCTTTACCAATAACTCCGTTTGCAAATGTTCGGTAAAGTGCGTTTCTGAGTCACGTGGGGAGCGCTCCCACTCTTATTCCTGGGTTCCAACTCAGAGACAACGACTCACAACAGCACACTCACGGACACGTCAACGTCTGAAACAAGGGTACAGAAGTCTAGGGCCAGATGTACAATGCAGTTATTTCTGCAAGTTAATCAAATTCAGGTCCACCTGAATGAAAAGAATGGGACTAGAGATACAGCTTAGTGCTCAAATGTGTGCTTAGGGTACCCGAAGCTCTGGGTTTAATCTCCAGCAAAGAAAAACAAAGGAGGAAAAAAGGGAAGAATTATATACAGGCAGAGAAAAATAAGCCTGTTTCTGTGATAAAGACATCAACAGTCTTAATCTCAAGAGTTTGAATTTTCTTTTTATTTTAAAGAGAAGAGTTTGAATTTAATTGAGAAACTTACCCTGTCATTCATTAGTAGATCTTTCACAATAAAATTTGCTACTACAGATTTCATTGGGGAAGCAAACTGATCTGGTGCTAACATAGAAATGTGGCCCAATGAAACTAACGGAGTTATAAGTTGTTCTGGTACATCAGCATTCAGACTCCTACTGAGTGGCTATAAAAATAAAAACAGAAAACATTACTAGTTTCCTTTACATTTCATGGAAGCAGATTTTCCTATGCCCTCCCATATTTAAGCCTGCCCAAATCTGTTTAATGAATATGATCACATTAACTTCAACCACGTTAGGTATTTGGTTTTTAATTCACCTAATGGAATTTAAGATTGAAAAAAATGTAGAAGATAAAAGGAAAAAACATTAAGCTGAAGTAAAAATAAATCTGCATTATTTTCAACAATCCTAAATTAGGTTTTCTGTGTTGGTGAGTTTCTTACCCCATGGGGACATTTTTAAATGACCTTAAAAAAAAAAAAAAAAAAAAAAAAGAAGTTCGCAGGGCTCACAGGGCTCTCTTCTTATTATCTCCGACTGATGGTAACATGGATATTTTTGTGGTGGTGAAACGAGGCTAAGAATCATATGTAATAAAAAGGGAAGCCAGATTAACTACTAGGCAGGGTTGTTAGGTACCTAAACAGGGTGGTTCAAAGTCATCTCAAAACAGGATAGGTAAAGGGACCACTGAGCCAACATGGCTGAAATGGAGGGAGATGTTCCCACATAAAAAATATCTTTCAATATGAAGTTTTAGAACATATAACTGGAACTAGGAGTTGAACATACAGCACTGAATGAGACAGAATCCCTGCTCCCAAGGAATTTATATTCGAGGATAGGACTACATACAATAAACGGCGGATCTAGCTTCCATCTTTATAAAATCAGTTGAAGAAATGAAGATCAACATAAACATATCCTGTTATATATACCTCAAAAATCTGTGCAAGCTGGACTTCTTTATTTGTGAATATGGCGTGTATACAGTGCACGGCCTGTTTTGCTTGGTGTGGAGTACCCCTCTTTGCTTTTTGATGTAAAATGGGAATTAAG
Source organism: Dinomys branickii (assembly GCA_004027595.1). Lineage (NCBI taxonomy): Eukaryota > Metazoa > Chordata > Mammalia > Rodentia > Dinomyidae > Dinomys > Dinomys branickii. The sequence continues at coordinate 1,104 of PVLD010034341.1, read as the reverse complement.
GTCCTGCAAAAAATAATATCATAGTTTTTTTAAGCTCATAAAGCCGCAAGCCTTCTTCTGGCTGCCTCTCACTTCCCCTATGGAATGTGAGCTCGCAGAGGTAAGCTAGTCTCTCCTAAAAGTTACTTCATCTACAGAAGGGTTTAAAGCTCCCTCTTTGTTCCAAAGTACAAAGAAATGCGTATTTCAAGACAAAGGCTAACTGAAGACCATCTGTATTTTAAAGATACCCAGGACTATGAAGACATAACAGCAACACTTTATAATCTAAAACTGACTTCATGATATGTATTTTTACATTTATCTAACCTAAATTCCCTTTTAGAAATTCCTTCAATTATTTTAAAGTAGCCATGGAAAAACAGCAAAAAAGCCAAATGATATTAAACAGCTGAAATGACACATGTGAGTTAGCTATGCACAGACACTAATACATATGCAGTACTGGTGAAAGGGTACTAAATTCACCTAGTAATTACTGAGTACACTCACCATCTATGATGTTTTTACATGGATTAATTCAACTAATGCTCACTACCACCCAAAGAGGACCGTCACAGCAGCCCGATATAGATGAAAACATGGAAGGATGAAGACAGTATTTAAACCTCCTAGGGCACAAGCGGCACACGTGCCACCGCCTGTTCTCACCGGAAACTCTGTAAGGTTTGCCATCACTGTCCTATGGCAACAGAATTAGGAAATGGTGACAGAATTAGGAAATGGTGAAACTGGAATTTGAAAACAAGCATTTGTTTTCTTTCTTTTCTTTTTCTTTTCTTTTTTTTTTTTGGCGGTACTGGGGATTGAACTCAGGACCCTGCGCTTGCTAGGCAAGCACTTATTCCACTGAGCTATATCCCCAGCCCTGTTTTCTTTCTTTTCCTTCTCTCCTACTCCTCCTTTTTTGGAGGGGTGGGTGGTATCCTGGACCCAGGGATTTCACAAAGGACTATGATCTCAGGTCCTTTTAAATTACATTTGAGACATTATCTTGCACTTGTGACCTGCCTACCTTAGCCTCCCAGAGTGCTAAGATTACACAGAGATATCATCACACATGGAAAAAGCACCCACTTCAAAGCCAATGCATTTAACCTCTAC
>PVLD010034340.1:0-12814 GCA_004027595.1 Dinomys branickii | reverse complement strand
AGTCAGAGCTCTCTGAACGCACCGTGTGATGATGCACCACGCATGAACATTTGGTCAGGGTGTCACCGCTGAAGTGATTTCAAAGAGCATTCAAAATTTCATATGCTGTTTAGTCAATAGAGTGCTCTCAAAGTTTGCAGCCTTTTTTACATTGCCTGCCAAAATTTGAAGTATTAGAAGAAAAGTGAGCTGGCTGGGCGTGGTAGTGCACGCCTGTAATCGCAGCACTCGGGAGGCTGAAAGTAGGAGGATCGTTGCGAGTTCAAGACCAGCCTGGGCTACAAAGTGAGCTCAAGGCCAGTCTAAACTGCACAAGACCCTGTCTCAAAAAGACAAAAAAAGAAAAAGAAAATAAAAGAAAAAAGAAAACTGTACCGTGACAGGAACCCTGGGATCACGGGCGTGAGCCACCTCACCCGGCCACGCTTTGGGGTTTAAATTGGGATTTTACATAGCACGCATTTTAACTCTTCCTCGTTGTTTTAAATTAACCCATGGTATTATGGTAATAAATATACCAACCTACTAAAAAACAGAAATGCCAACTGCTTTCCCCAGGGTCACTAGAAAACCCACACTGAGAGAGCTAAGCATCTTTTCAATGTAGAGGGCCTGATTGATTAAATGCAGCCTCACAATGAATCAGACCCTGATGATGTGGCAGGGACAGCCAAAATATTAATTCTGGAACCTCTCAAAGTCTGGTGTTCTTTTCTTCCTTTTCAAAAATGCACCCTCCTCCAAGCAACCACTTCGGAGAGGATCAGCTACCTGCACTCACGTCTAGCTTCTCAGTGAAGTGCCAATCCCATCATATCTTTCTCTCAGAAATTGTGCAAATGAAGTGTCTCAGAGCACGAACCTCACAGGTTTCTATACATGCACGTGATGGACTGACGCCAGCAAATCCATGCATGCTAAAGCCAAACTAAGGTGTACAAGGGTCCAAGGAACAAAGGATCAAAATCACAGAAAGCAGAGAAGCCCACAGTGACTGGGACAGAAACCTGTACTTCTCCCCCCACTCTGCAGTTTTTCACTGTAAACACTTTGTTATGCCACTGAGAGTAAAATATGACTTCAACTTTTTCATCTTTCATTTTGGAATTTTGAATTTAATATCATGAGACCCTGCTAAATGCAATTGTTTGAACCTGCGGATAAAGACTATGACTGTTCAGCTGCTGCCAAACCCCAAGCCTTCCGGACAGGGGCAAGGGCTGTGCGCTGCACCCCCGCATCCCTGGATGAGATACTTTGCAAGGTAAATTCATCGCTTATGTCTCTTGCATTCAATTCATACACTTGTGCATATCACGTGCTTGTATTGCAAACTGGTGGCTCTACATTTCTGGCCTCACAATATGACATCGTTCTCACCACCTGCTACTCCTTTTCTGCTAAACATGCTCCACGCACTTTGTTTAGAACCCAAGCAAGTTTTGTGAACTCCTGATACACTTGCGTATTCAGGATGGTAGTTATAGCTGGCTGACTTAATATGGGAGATGCGGGGTTAAACTCTCACTTGTATACAAGTACATGGTATGTAATGGGCAAACAGAATGCACATCTGTGAAGAATGGAGAGAATCAAGAAATAGATGAAAGCCGGGCGTGGTGGCGCTCTCGGGAGGCTGAGGCAGGAGGATCACTGCGAGTTTGAGACCAGCCTGGGTTACAGTGTGAGCTCAGGGCCAGCCTGGATGGCATAGCAAGACCCTGTCTAAAAATGACAAAAAAAAAAAAAAAAGTTAAAAAACATAGAGGAAATGAGAAAGGCAAGAAAGAGCTCAGATCAGTTATACACATCAAATGCCTTCCAAAAATGTACATTTACATTGTATACAAATATATACCAATTAAAATTATGTAATTAAAAACAGCCCTGCTTTTGTGATTATTTATCTTATTACGCCTACGTAACATGCCGTGAACTCTGGGAAAGCCCAGTTCTGAACGTCTATGTGGGTCATTCTAGAGAAACTGATACACGAGGAACAGATCCAGGTGGGAAACAGTGGTCATGAGAAAAATTGGTGTTACCCATGAAGACTGGGCACGGGTGTACCGAAAACATGGAAGAAAAGCTTCAGTATATTAGAATTGTCTTTGTTTCTTTTATTTTTGTCTTTTCGAGACAGGGTCTCGCTATGCATTTCAGGCTAGCCTTCAGCTCACTTTGTAGCCCAGGCTGGTCTTGAACTTGCAATGATCCTCCTGCATCAGCCTCCCGAGTGCTGGAATTACAGGCATGCGCCATGACCCCTGGCTCTAGAATTTTCTTTAAAGCTGTGATTTTTTAATTGTAACACACAGATACATAGGTATTTATGTGATTTATTAAAAAACACAAAGGGATACACTTTGGCATCTCTTCATCTTTCAAATGTGTTCTAGAAATTAGATAGACATTAATATCTTTATATAGCTATCAACATTAGTAATTTTCAAAATAACCTTACATAGCTAGTATTTCACTGCACTGTGATTTCTTTCACATGACAGCGCCCATGTATACTGAAGCCTTCCCCACACTTAAGACAAAGGCTTGGGCCACCATGTTAGCTCATTCTGAAGGCTAACGTCTATGTTCACGTAATGTTTTTCTTATTTTTCTTATATCCAGTTACTCTCCAGTTTTGGAGGGCAATTATATATTTCTAAAATGAAAATTTCACAGCACATCTTTTTGACGTGGTCTACAGACATATGGTTTCTCCATTGTTGTACACTGTTTCCTGTACGTTTTGTGCACGGAATGCTTTCCTTACTTGCTGAAACACAGTGTGACTTTCCATTGTGAATTCTTTCATTTGTAACAATCACTCTCGAAGTGGAAAGATTTACAACATTGCTTATATGAATATGGTTTCTGTGCAGTGTGAATAATTTGATGTCTTTGCAAGGTAGTATTTTGACCGAAAATTTTCAACATATATAGGATTCCTCCCCAGTGATGGTTTTTGTTTTTGTTTTTGTTTTTTGTCTTTTTGAGACAGGGTCTTGCTTCACAGTTCAGGCTGGCTGTGAGCTCACTTCATAGCGCAGGGTGGTCTTGAAATCAGAATGATCCTCCTGCCTCAGCCTCCTGAGGGCTGCGATTACAGGCATGTGCCACCATGCCTGGCTTCCCCAGTGAGTACTATCATGTACAACGTTAACATTTTGTCTGATTTTGCACATTGTTTGCATACACAGGGTTTTTTCCCGGTGTTACATCTCTGATGTATTTGTAAGTCATGATTTTGGCTGAAAAATCTTTGACATTATGTAGGGCTTTCCCCCAGTGTGAACTCGTTCATTTAGAAGAAGTGTACTATTTTAGCTGAAAGATGTCCCACATTGCATAATATTGCCCTCAGGTTCTATCTCTACAAAAACTGAACTGATCAGCAAACCTTTTTGCATGTTTTACTCATACTTTCATCCATGAGAATTCTTTCACGTCTTTGTCAATAATTGAATCTGCTGAAAGATTCAGCTTCTCCCCACTTTGATGACATTGCAAGGGACTATTGTGCTTGAAAGACTTTCCACACTGCATAATCTTGTGCCTAGGTGTGCAATCTTCTATGTCTACAAAAATTGGACTTATCAGGAAATCTTCTTCCACATTCCACACACAAATGGGGTTTCACACTTGTGTGAACACTTTCATGCCTTTCACAATGACTAAATCTGCTAAAAGATCTCCCACATTGCTTACATACATAGGGTTTCTCGCCACTGTGAATTCTTTCATGTACTACAAGGTTACCATTTGTGCTGAATCCTCTGCCAGAGGGCTCATACATAAGGTTTCTCCCCAGTATGAATTCTTTCACGTACTAGGTTACCGTTTGTCCGAAATCCTTTCCCACAGTGCTTACCTACACAGGGTTTCTCCTCAGTGTGAATTCTTTTCAAGGTGACCATTTCGATTGAAAGATTTCCCACACTGCTTTTATATATAAGCTTTTTCACCAGTGTATATTTTTGATGCATTTGTAAGCCACAACTTCGGATGAAAATTTTTCCACATTGCTTACATATGTAAGGGTTTTCCCCAGTATAAGTTCTTCCATGTAGAGGTAGTTTGCTATTTTGACTGAAAGCTTTCCCACACAGTTTATGTGCATAAGGTTTCACCACAGATTTTGGTCTTGTAGGTCCACAAAAATTGGATGTATCAGCTAAGCCTTTTCCATTGTTCTCCCAGAAATGTTTTGGTCTAGTGTGAGTATTTTCACGTGTTTGACAATAACTGTATCTGCTGAAAGATTTCCCACATTGCTTACATGTATATGGTTTTGCCCCAGTGTGAATACTTTGATGTCTTTGCAAGATACTATTCTGACTGAAAGATTTCCCACATTGCTTACCTACATAGGGTTTCCTCCCAGTGTGAATTCCTTTACGACCTTGACACTGACTGTGTATACTGAATGCTTTCCCACATTGCTCAGATACATATGGTGTCTGCACAGTGGTAGTTTTTTATGTTTTTGAAAAGAATTACCAAGAGCTAATGCTTTTCCTTATTTTGTAACTACATGGGGGTTCTCTCTGGCATGTCTTCTTTCATCTATTTGAACACGATATGAAGAAATGAAACTACTCACACAGTGAGTGTGTACACGTGGACTTCCCAAACCGGGGTTTCTTTTATGGATTTCAACACCAATAGGTTTTGTGGAAGATTTAACACTTTTCCTACCTAAAATTGTTCTCTCTGTGGGGTGAATTTGTTCGCTAAGATCAGAGCTGGCCTCGCCACACTGCCCATAGTGATACAGTTTCTCTCTAGTGTTTCTCATTTCATGCTGGTGAGAGGACTGGAAATCACTGCAGGTTTTTCCATTTCCATTACTTTTATATAGCTTCTCTTCACATCTCAAAGAACTGTCCGCATCATATCTGTAAAGGAAAAGGAAAAAAGATATCGATTGCAATTTTGTTTGCTGCCTGCTAAGAAATTTTTATGCTGAATTGACCTATTGCCCTGGAGGATACCTTCAGTAGTAGTCTTCATACTACAATAATGGTTTTCACCTGGCAATTTTCAATTAGTATATTATTCCAATACACAGTATCTATTTTTATTTTAGGTGATGGGTACAAATGTGCATCAAATATTGTTGAGGACCACTATAAAGTGGCTCTGAGCAGGATTTAATATTGACCAACTGGCTTCTCATGTTTACTTGTGAGTTGTCTGAGGCTTAGGCACCTTGTCTACAGATGGGCAGCTGATTCATACAACCTCTGTGAGTCACTGCTGAGGCCTGTAACCAGCCTGTGATGCCTCAAGGGCAAGAAGACTGCACCTGAGGACCACTGGCTCCAAGCCCTGTGAACTTCAAGGATGCTGTGGCTGCAGGAATCTCACCCAGCTGTGAAGGCCTGCCTGGAGATAACATAGTTCTCCTAAGTTATCACACTATTACTTGGAGGAGTCCTCCAAGGGATTCCCAAGTCCTGCCCAGATTCCTGCATTTTCTTCAGTATTTCCCCTCCCTTCTTTGTAAACCTAAAAATACCGGCCACCCAGAAGTCTTTGGCTAATTCAGAAATATCAAAGTGGGAACAGAATTAGCCCAGCCCAGAGGTCTAAAATCATATTCCACTCTCTCATTTACTTAAGCCTTCGTCTGTCCACTCACTTGGGAGATTGCACGCCTGATCAGCCTGCAATAACTTAGGGTTATTCAATCTGGTTTTCAATAAAATATCAATCATTTTCGTGGTCTCCCTATCACTGTCCCCCTTCTCTAGTTCACCTGAACATATTTCTCCAGCTCCAAAAAGTTAGGATTTTTGGTTACTATCACCTCCTTTACATTTACTCCCTTAATATACTTCAAATTTCCCATTTAGGAGAAAACTTGTGATATGTCCCTTTCTGTTTCTGACTTCTTTCACTTAACATTTTGGGATAGAATCCCAACTCTTTGTATTTTTTGACAAATGTTATCACTGTTTTTTATATAGCATCTTTCTCAGTGAAGAGAGTTAAATACAGGTCTTAGCATTGAACTGCATTGCAGATTTACTATTCCTCATTTTGAAGGAGATTCTTATTGATCACTAACTTGCACAGGCTAAATTTCAAGTTGTCATCCTGCCCACAGTTTCCAGCAGTGCTGGGATTCCAATGATGCACCACCATGCTGATGGGACCCCACATTTTCTTTATCCAGACTTCTGGTGACGGGCATTGGGCTCTTTCCTGAGCTTATCTATTACCAATGATTTCCAGAACTTAGATATTGTGAATACCTGTTCATGTCATGCTTTGCACAAAACACTGCATAAATGACTAAAATTCAATGATTTTTAACTCATTGCAGAACATATCACAGAGCATAATGGCACATTACTACAGTCTCAACGGTCAGGAGACTCAGGCAGGAAGATCACTCTGAACTCAAGGGTAGCCTGAGCTACAGTAAGTTCAAGATCAACCTGAACTACACTGCAAACCTTGGCTTATAAAAACACACATAAACCCATGGAAGTGTACCTGGATCAAAGGGAAAAGTTTTGTGACTTATGAGAACTCTGTATATTGATTATCATCGTGGTTACCATAATGGTTCTATTTTACATTCCCATCAATAATATGAGGGTGACTCCTAAGAATTTTTAACATGAACAGCTCAATATTCAGAAGGACGTTTTCCAAATAATTATTATGACAACATGAGCATTCATTTGTATTTTGAATACTGCTTCATGTTACGTATGTTCTTGATAATGTCTCACTTATCTATACATAAATGGGAATTTTGAAGATCAGTTTATATCATAATTCAAAATATACTCATTTCATATATGCCTATGTGTAATACTTAAATGCAATCTCATACATTGAAATGACAGTGATCATGGAGGAATTTTTATACTCATACAGGATGTAGTGTTCTTTGTAGCATATTTTAAGTAGAGCACAGTTTCCTGTATTGAAATAGTATTTAGAGGACTGCCACGTAATACAAAATCAAGGGTTAATTGGCACATGGTCCCATTTTTTCAGTTTCCTGCATTGTAATATTTCTGCTCAACTGACTATTGAGAAATAGTCCATTTTCTTTCTCCCTTTTTGTCTTTTAGACAGAGGGTCTCACTATGCAGTTCAGGCTGGCCTTGACCTCACTATGTAACCCTGGCTGGTCTCGAACTCCCAAGGATCCTCCTGCCAGTCTCCTGAATGCTGAGATTGCTGGTGTGCACCACCATGCCTGGCTAGTCCATTTTCTTGTAATTGAAAATGACCTTAGGTTTCTTGAGCAATTTTTGTTCATTTGTTCAATTTGTTGCTTATCCCTGTTCTTCCTGTTTTGAAGATATGAAATATAAAAAGTCTAAGATTATATACACATATAATCTTATACTAAGATTATATACACATTCATAGATTCCAGTTATACTCATGATATACGGTAACTAGTCCTGAGATGTACTTCCAAGTGTAATATTCAATTTCATTGTTACATCAGTGAGCAATAATTAATGTTCTATGTTTATATAAGTAAGAAAATGATATCATGCTCACCAATAGCACTGATATTCATCAATGTTTCCCACATCACATCTCTGTAGAGCATCTTTTGGGATGGATTCAGCAGAGCCCACTCTGCCCACGTGAAGTTCACAGCTACATCTTCAAATGTCACGGTCTCCTAAATAATGACATGTTTCCTGAAGATCAGCCACACAACCTGATATATCTCAGCTCCTCTAAGAAATACAGAAATGAGGATTATTCTTCCAAGTATAAACTGCATGCTTTAGTCATCAAACCCATGCACATGCAAATATTTTCACACAGTAACTCTCATGGTAGACTACAACACATTTGCGAAAGCAACCATAGAATATAGCATGGCTTGTCCTGCAGAGTCCCCTCCATTGTACTCTGCACTTTCTCTAAAGCAGCGCTCAAAGAGGGAGCCTGCAAGTCACCACCGACAAAACACAGAATCAGATAAATATCTAATGAATGGTTCAGATACGCCATAAAGTATGTCTCTTTCCCCATCTGTCGTTCATAGCAATGAACCCCTCTTTCTTTGTACTTAGGTCCCCTTTAGAATTTTTCATCTGGTTTCATAGAAAAATATTTAGTTGGGCATTAAATAAGGTTTATGAATAAACAAAAAGTTAATGGAAACAAAGGTTTACTCAACTGGTCTACAGGCAATTAAATTAGTGGAAGTGCTGCATATAAACTTTTAGCTCAGGGATACCAAATTAGCTCCGTGTACTTGAACAGAAAAAATTCTGGGATGGTGTAAGGGAGAAGAATACAGAAGAGTGTAAACGAAATATATTAAATGCATTGAAAATCAAGATACTGCAAAGTAACTCATCAGTAAATAAAAGAGGAGGGCTGGGGATATAGCTCAGTGGCACAAGCACCTGCCTGGCAAAGGCAAGGTCCCGAGTTCGATTGCCAGTACCAAAAAAAAAGAAAAAACAAAAAAGAAATAAATACAAAGGGAAATCTTGAGCCCAGTAAAGTGGTACCTGCCTGTTCTCCAAGCACTTGGGAAGCTGATATAGGAGAATTATCATGAACTCAGGATTGCAATGAGTTCTACGTCCACCCTGGGCTATGTAACAAGGGAAGTCAAGACTAAAAAGTGAGACACTTCCTCAAACTTTTACAAAAATGAAAATTACAAAGACTACGGTGTCACTTACAAATCACAACTTTCATCTGTTAAAATGTGGCTTGAAGGTAGAATAAAAGACTGCAGACAGGGAACTGGGCTACAGCTCAGGGGCATCCCACCTGGTTGTTGCGTGTGAAGCCCAGGCTTTAATTCTCATTACCAGAAAGAGAAAAAAAAGAAAGGATGACAAACTTTCAACATCTTGTGAGCAATGCGACTCCTTACATAACATACATGGAAGTCATTCAAATTCAGACATTCATATCAGTGCATGATTAGCAAAGAATGACAAATAGATCTCAGGAATGTAAGACAAGCTTCAATGGACCCACATGTAAAAAGAACATTTATTCCTGTTTCTCCTGATGGTATACATCACTAGAAGAAAGCTCAGTGTGCTTTCTTTACATTCAGGGACAAACAGGTAATGTTCTAAACAATCTGGACTACATACTCTTCTAGCCTACGTACAGATAAACTATTGACATTTGAAAGATAATCTTGAATGCTTATGGAACTTACTGTTGTCAGGTGTTGTGGTGCATGCCTGTAATCCTAGCACTTGGGAGGCTGAGGCAGGAGGATCTTTGCGAGTTGAGACCAGCCTGGGCTACAAAGTCAGCTCAAGGGCAGCCTGAACTGCGCAGTGAGACCCTGTGTCAAAAAGACCAAAAAACAAAAAAAAAGGAAGAAAGAAAGAAAAGGTGTTTCCTCTGAATTAAATGTAGCAGGCATCATGAGTAAAAGAAATTAAATCTATCAAAAGGGAGTTAAACAATAAAATGCAGGGTACACAATATAAAGATTTTATATACAGAGTGAACATCAATGAAGACAAATCTAAAAATTAACTACAACATATCTAACTCAAAAGAAACACTGCATACAAAACATCCAAATGTCAATTGTGAAAATCACCAAAGAAAACTGAAGTGTGGAAGAACAAGACAAGCAGATTTATTCAAGAATGGTGAACTGGCTGCTACATTCCAGTCCTCTCGTCCACTACGGAGTTTATGAAAATCCACAGATGAATGATTTCTTTCCAATGTCTAGAAAACACATTGCTCCCGAGATTGGATAGCATTATTCCTGAGGTTGGATAAGATACTTTTCACGTAAAATTTAAAAGCCAGAAATGGTATGACCAATGGACTAAATGGCAAAGTTCTTTGACCTTGATTCATATATCAGCCCTTGTGAACTCTCATGAGAAATACATAAGTAAGTATCACAAAGGTAAACAAAATATTTCTCTGCACAACTTTTATAAAACTTACTGAAAACAAAGGAAAGAAGCTAAAGGAAACTCTCCAAGAAAAACACACACTGGAAACAGGAAAAGTCACCAAAGGGGGAGAGCTGTCATCAATAATGGAAGAACGGCTTCCGACAGGTAGCATTTTCATCACCTGGACGCTTGCAATCCTTGCCCAAGCACAGCACTGAAAATCTCGCAATACACTGTGACACTTTCACTGTTATCACTAAATCTGCCCCAAAAGTTTGGAGAGTAAACTTTAAGTGATTTACACCCTAAGTTACTATATGAAGTACTTATTAATTTAAATTGGTTTATCTGTCTTAAACTGAAATTGTGACACAATTCAGGATAGTAGCAAATGTCAGTTCGAGGCATCAAGAGCAAGTGGCGTGAAACGCTGTTATCCAAGAGAAAAGCCCGACAATGAGAACAGGTCCCATTACCAGGGAATGAGAGAGCAGGATCTGAGTGGATCAATGTCTACATACCAAAGTTATAGAGACATGCGTTTCCCATCTAGAGGAGAGGGGTTATTATGGACACTGATGAGGACAGCTGACATAGAGAGCTACACAACAAGACATAGCAGTACAGCGCTGATTCAACAAATTCTCCGGAAGCTGTATTGACTTGACAATATTCAATATGTACCTCAAAGTAAATAAGGATTACAGAGATGAGATGATAACTATGTCCATTAACTACCAGTGAACTATAGCCAGTACATGGACACTGGTGCTTGTCTCTGCACTCAGAAACTGCAAGTATGTGTGAATGCCCTACTTCCAAGAAACCCAAAGCGTGGGCTTCACAGGCAGTACTGGAACTTGTCCGTTGTAGCACTGGTTCATCTACTCTTATTTAAATTCCTAACATAGCCTCAAACTTTTAGCATTACGAACAATGAAAGCTAATGAACTCATCAGTTTATTGAATTATTGTTTGTCTATGGATCTAAGACAGAAATTTTCACAAGCTTGGCGAGGGTCTTAGCACTGATTTTCATCATAGCTAAGGGTAAATTTCTTTCCATTTTTATCTGATTTTTAAACACCCTATCATGGCGTTGGATTGTTGGGGACTGTTTGTTAATTTTGGAATTTATCATCATGACAATGATGCCCAGATTGGAGGATACAGCTCATTAATTTCAGGTCTCCTATTGACACTTTTATTTGCGTTACTGGGGATCGAACTCAGGACCCTGCGCTTGCTAGGCAAGCTCTTATTCCACTGAGCTGTATCCCCAGCCCTCCTATTGACACTTTTAGCAAATTTAGCATATTTAGACGTCTTTGGCACTTTCCTATCACTGGAACGAAATATCCATCAAAGGCACATTGCATTACCCTAGAGCACAGGGAATGCAGAGTTATGAAAATTGATCACAGCAGGAGCCGGAATGACAGCTGCAGACAGCCCCACCCTCAGTCACTTCCCTGTGGTGAGGCCCGGACTTAACCTGGCACATTTTCTATGATACTCTTTCCTCCTCTGAGGCTGAGTGTTTCTCTCCTTTGGCATATTCATTTCTCAAGAGTAATGTTACCACCTCCAAGCACTTGATGTTTAGACTTTCACTGTCACATTTCTTAGTTTCAAGACACTCAGGTTCTCAATGAACACGTATGAGTATGTCTGCGTGACAAGGAAGCAGGACCTATGCAATGACATCTGGCGCACGGCCCCTTCTCTCAGGCTCTTTCCCCGTTGAGGACTCACTGGGAATACTGAAGATTCTGAGAGCTTGAAACACTTGAGACCAGTATCCATTGGTAATTTCAAAGAGCTCGTGCTTATCCACAGAAAAGTAAGAGACTTCTTTTTCTTTTATTATTCCAACAAGGGCCTATTGGTTATTGTCAACCACATCAGAAGTGCGCCATTCGCCACCTGCTGGAAACCAGTTATCCAGAAAGAAACAGCTTTACAATGGACTAGCTTTCATGCTCATCAGGGGACACATCGCAAGTAATTATCACAAAACACACTAAGTCTGCGTTTTGCTAAGCATTCACTTCAGAGATACTCCTCATGTATAGTAACTATTTTCAGATTTCATCAAATCTTCAATGCAGAAAAAGCAAGTTTTTTTCACAATGAAAGCCATATGGGGCCCCGCGGCTGCTCTGCTGTGGGCCCCGTGGCTGCTCTGCAGTGGGCCCCGTGGCTGCCCCGCAGTGGGCCCCGATGCTGCCCTGCAGTGGGCCCTGCGGCTGCTCCGCTGTGGGCCCCGATGCTGCTCCGCAGTGGGCCCGGTGGCTGCTCCACTGAGGGCCCCGCTCAGGGCACCTCATGGACTAGACCCGCCCACACCCATAGCATGACGACAGGGTGGAGCCGGGCGATCCGCTGTGAGCATATGTGCTTTCCCACCTCCGACCATGGCAGTTTGTATACACCCCTGTATGTTATAGTATAGTCTGAGGCAGCTATATCTCTTCCCAAAGCAAGAGTCCAAGGATATAGATAAACCCAGGAGTACAGTTATTATCACAGGGAAGATGACTGATTGAGTGGTAGGGCAACGGAGATGAGGGAGGAGAGAAATTGAATGATCAAACGGGCCAACATCTGTGTAACTGAGTAACAAAGGTGAAGGTAACATTATGTAGGACAGCATCCACAGCTAATTCCCTTCTATGTTCTCTATAATTCTGTATTTCCTCAGTCATTTTTGTATTAGCAGAAATGAAGATAACTTTATATTACACAGCATCCAGTGCAAATTCCCTACTATCTTCTCTATAATTTGGTATTTCCTTTAATGTTTTTGTGTTAACTAATGTGAAGATAACTATGTAATACAACATCCAGTGCTAATTCCCTACTATATTCTGTATAACTTTGTATTTTCTGTATTGTTTATGGCTTTTCTGGTTCATATGTCT
>PVLD010034339.1:0-12775 GCA_004027595.1 Dinomys branickii | reverse complement strand
TCAACTGTTTTTCCACAAGTAGCAACTATTTTCACAGGAAAGCACCCCTGGACAATTGTGTGTTCCAGCTCTGCTCTGGAGTCGGTCTGGGCTATTCCTCTGCATCACTATAGGGTCCTGAACATAAACCACTCTAATTCTTGGCACTGGTGTCACAGGACTGCCTTTGCGGAGAATTGAGCAAAAATGATTTTTTCTATGAACTACATGGCGTTTCTTACATCAATAGTGAAACAAGTGCTCGTCACTCTTCACTTTGACTAAATTTGGGGTTAGCTTCAGTTACACTTAAGTATGTGGATGTGAAATGCGCATAACATCGTGGAGCTCCAGTCCTAACCAAAGACTACGAAATGTAAAATGGTGGAAACCTTGTGAAAAACAGGATAAATTAGTTCTCAATTTTATACTCTTGAATTCCTTCCTCTCCACTCAGCTTCCCTGGTTGCACTGACTCCCAGAGTACAGATTTAAAGCTAAAACCGCCACGGAATTTGTAGATCACGTGGAACCTTAACTACCTAGTGTCACAGCTAAGGAAAACCTGCTGCTAAGTCGGAGTTCGGCAATTTTTCAGTAGCCTGAAGAAGTGCTACAAGGCGAAGAAAAAAGGGCACAGTTTGCCACGTCAGCCTTCAACAAAGAGAAAAAACAAATAACTTTTGTTTTAAGATACTAATTACTATGTCTATTAAAGTTCTAACACATAAAGCTGTTAGTGAGTAGTATGGTGCTGGGTAAAACCAAGTCAATCCACTTGGGAAGGACATCCATAGTATAGACTGTTTCTTCCTGAAAGAAGTCTGGCAGTCTCTCCGTTACACGTGGACTAAAGGGGCCACACTATTTCTGACAACAGCAGTATGTAGTGAAGCAAATCACATGGCAGTGCCCCATGTGCTGCTGGTCATAATGGATTTTCCCTGGAGCAAAATAATTCTGATTGCCAGAGAAAAGCAGACAACTGGGGAGAAAAGTCAGAGCCTTGGGAGACAAAAGCTCTGCATGTGCCCCCTGCTGCACATCTCGCATGTGTTGCTCCCACACTGAGATAAGGGTGGGTGACTAACTGCAGAAGGGCGCTTGGGCGGGGGCCGGTGTCTCCTCCCGTAGAGTAAAGGTTTGAATGCGCTCAGCAAATGTGTTTTGTGTACCTATACATCCTGGGCAGAAACAGCACCTTCTCTGCACACGTCTACCATTCTTAAATACCCTCCTAAAGCCTAGCACAGCGCTGAAGTAATTTATGAAGAATTACATAAGGAATAGGTAGTCTTGGCAGAAAAATCATGAAATACACATGACCAAAAAGGGAAAAGGTAATTCAAGTAAACAAATACTCCTTCTGATAATCAGTACTAGTATTTGGGGGGCAAATCCTTCCACTTGCTTTTCATTTACTCATTGACTCTTTTTGATCATCTGCAATGAAAGCCTGGGTGCAGAATGACAGATAAGACAGATGAGAGGCCTTTCCTCGTGACCTATGTTTTCATGAGAAAGCTCAGCCTCAAACATGTAAAGAAATAGTTGCAAATAATCAGGAGCTACAAAGAAAAGAAAATAGAATGATGAATTAGTAACCGGTGGGGGTGAAGGAAGGGGCTTTGTCAAAGAGGCGGCATTTGCACTAAGACCCAATTGTGGAGAGCTCACTCAGGGAAATGTAGGGGAAGACCCTTGTAGGTGAGTCTTCCTCAGAACAGAATGAGCCTGGAGGCTGAGGGAATGGAAAGAAAGTCAGCCCACCAGCAGGGAGAGGATGCAGCAAGTAAGGCCGGAGAGGAAGACAAGACCCCCCCAGGCAGATGTAGGAAGCTTCAAAGGTCTTTACTATCCAGATGCAGTGGTGCACACCTGAAAACCTAGGGCAGCTAAGATGGGAGGGGCGCCAAGTTTGGGCCCAGTCTGGGCAACTTATATCCTGTTTGCAACAAATTAGAAAAGGACTGAGGAAAAACCCTGGTCTCAGTCACCAGCACCACCAAGAAAATAAGTCTCTCGTGGTGTCTAAATGTAATGGAAAGCCAGTGGAGGGCTTGGATCCATGGAGGTATGCAGTCTGGTTTTGTCTCTCAAAAAGTTGATTTGGGCTGGTATGTGAAAAATGGAATATAGGTCAGCAAAAATGGAGTGGACCAAGGACATCACTTGGGGGGTGATTATTACAACCTCACCATAATTCAGACAGATGGCTATTATTTATTTTTATACAAACAAAAATATGCTCATAGTATACACATATTTCCTTGATAGTAGAGTCAGTTGCTGTCCTTGTTAGTAATGTTTATTTGATCATTCACTTCATGGAAGCACTATATTATTCGTATTTATGGGACTTAATACTTCATGAGCAGGTTTTAGGGGCACACTCCCAGCTGGGATGTAAGGAGAGGACAGAGTGCTGTCACCTTTCGCTAAGCTCACAGCCCTGTGATGATCCCTGCACCTCTACAGATTCTACACCATGGCATTCAGCAGCATACAAATTTCAATCCTGACAACATCTTGGCAGGATTAACCCATGTGATTCTGGGGGTAGGTGCAGGTAGGGCACATCCCTGTGTTATTTCAAACCTGACAAACGCGGTGGGCACTGTCCCTGGATCAGGACCACTGTGACAAAGGGGAAATGATGTAATCTTACATGGCAGGAACCATGAATGTGCCTATAAAACTCAGAGGAGAGTTTACAGATGCCTATGTGAAGACAGACAATCATTAATGCCTCAAGGTATTAATATAAGCACCTCCAATACAGAAAAAGAAGGCACACTTCTCATACCTGAAAGTCAAAGCTATATGCTTTATTTCTATTGGAACCTAATTTCTCACAAGTAGGAAAGTATCCTGGGAAGGTGGAGCAAACTGTTCTGCACGCCACACTGAACAAGCCTTTCCTGTGGTTATAGAAGACTTACATGTCCCCAAAAGTGCACAGTTTTCCCCCTAACAGATACCTCTGAAACCACCCCTTGGATTATTCTGATAGCAACTTGTACTGTAGCATCTACTAGTGAGCTGAAGCTGTCTGTGTTTTCTTCGATACTGAGTAGTTCATGGTCTTCTTACGTGATGAGTTCCCGGTGAGTTCCCATTGTCCTGACATGCCAAAAAGTAGAAAATTTCTGTGCTTTCTAGGACCCATCTTACATCCATGGAGAAAGTATCTAAACAGAATGAGTTACATCAGAAACACACAATAAACAATAACACTATTGTAACAGGGGACCTAAATACCCCTGTGATGCAAAGAGACAGGTCAACTGGACTAAAACTCAGCAAAGATATAACAGACCTGAAACAAATGTGCGAAGAAATGGACTTAGTGGATGTTTACAGAGTGTTCCACCCCACAACACCCAAATACACATTTTTCTCTGCTGCATATGGGACTTTCTCTAAAACAGACCACATTCTAGCCCATAGAGCATACCTACCTAAATACAAAAGGATGGAAATTATCCCATGCATATTATCTGACCACAGTGTAATGAAATTGGAAATTAATGACCAAGGGAATTCCAAAACCTCTATAAACACTTGGAAATTAGACAGCAACCTTCAGAATAACCAGTGGGTCACAGAAGAAATTAAAGAAGAAATTAAAAAATACCTACAAATTAATAAAAATACAAATACAACATATAGGAATCTGTGGGATGCAATGAAAGCAGTCCTCAGAGGGAAATTTATGGGAATGAACTCACACATAAAGAAAACAGAAAGAGAACAAATAAATAGCCTAATGTTGCACCTCAAACTTTCAGAAAAAGAAGAACAAGTCAGGCCCAAAGCCCAAAGAAGGGGGGAGATTATAAAGCTTAGGGCAGAAATTAATGCAGTTGAGATGAAAGAAACTCTACAAAAAATAAGTGAATCAAAGAGTTGGTCCCTTGAAAGAGTAAATAAAATTGATAAACCTCTAGCCAATCTTAGCAAAAAAAGAACTCAAATTCATGCAATAAGGAATGAAAAGGATGAAATCACTGCAGATCCTAAAGAAATTCAAAAGATCATTAATCCTTCCTTTGAGACTCTTTACTCCAATAGGATAGAAAACTCAGAAGAAATTGACAGATTCCTAGAAATGTATGAATTACCAAAGTTGAAGCCGGAAGATATAAAAACCCTGAATGACCCAATATCAATTAATGAGATTGAAAATCTCATTAAAAACTTAACGACAAAGAAAAGCCCAGGTCCTGACGGATTCACAGCACAATTTTATAAAACATTCAGCAAAGATTAATGCCAACACTCCTCAAACTCTTCAATGAAATTGAAAAGGAAGCAATTCTCCCTAATTCATTTCTGGAAGCAAGTATTATACTAATACCAAAACCAGAGAAGGACTCAACCAAGAAAGAGAACTATAGGCCAATCTCCCTAATGAACACAGATGCAAAGATACTCAATAAAATACTAGCAAATAGAATGCAGCGAATCGTAAGGAAAATTATACACCATGACCAGGTTGGATTTATTCCAGGCATGCAGGGATGGTTCAATATTCACAAATCAATTAATGTAATACACCATATCACTAGAGCCAAACACAAAAACCACATGATCATCTCAATAGATGCAGAAAAAGCTTTCGATAAAGTCCAACATGCATTCATGTTAAAAACCCTAGAAAAAATAGGAATAGATGGCCTCTACCTCAATCTGATCAAAGCTATCTATGACAAACCAAGAGCCAACATCATACTAAATGGACAAAAACTGATAGCTTTCACTTTAGAGACAGGAACAAGACAAGGATGTCCACTGTCACCACTACTATTCAACATAGTTCTGGAAGCATTAGCCAGAGAAATTAGACAAGAGAGAGAAAAAAAAGGAATATGGATAGGAAAGGAAGAAGTAAAACTATCGCTATTTGCAGATGACATGATATTTTACATGGAAGACCCCAAAAACTCCACAAGAAGACTCCTTCAATTTATTGACAAATTCAGCAGAGTAGCTGGATACAAAGTCAACTCCTCAAAATCAATAGCATTCCTATACACAAACAACAAACAGACTGAGAGAGAAATTAAGGAAACCATACTTTTACAATAGCATCCAAGAAACTGAAATATTTAGGAATCAATCTAACAAAAGAGGTAAAAGATCTATTCAATGAAAACTAGAGTGTTCTGAAAAAAGAGATCGAAGAGAATTTCAGTAAATGGAAAAACATTCCCTGCTCATGGTTAGGAAGAATGAACATTGTGAAAATGGCCATACTACCAAAATTCTTATACAGATTCAATGCAATTCCCATTAAACTACCATCAGCATACTTCAGAGATCTAGAGAAAACATGCCTTAAATTCATCTGCAACCAGAAGAGACCCAGAATAGCAAAAGCAATTCTGGGCCACATGGACAAGTCAGGTGGGATCACAATCCCTGACCTGAAATTATACTACAAAGCTACTGTAATAAAATCAACCTGGTACTGGCTCTAAAAAAGACCTGAGGATCAATGGGACAGACTGGAAGATGCAGCCATAGCCGCAAACACACTCAGCCACCTAATCTTTGACAAAGGGGCCAAAACACCTCACTGGAAGAAAGATAGCCTCTTCAATAAATGGTGCTAGAGAAATTGGCTTGCCACTTGCTGAAAACTGGAAATAGACCCACGTCTATCACCATGCACCAAACTCAAGTCAAAATGGATCACAGATCTCAATATTAAAACAGAAACACTAACCCTATTGGAAGAGAAGGTAGGTAAAAATCTTGAAGACATAGGAGTAGGCAGAGAGTTCATGAACAAAAATAAAACTGCAAGGGAAACACTCCAAAGAATCAATAACTGGGACCTCATTTTACTGAAACGTTTTTGCACATCTAAAGAAGTCACCAGCAGAGTAAAAAGAAAACCCACAGATTGGGAAAAAATCCTAACTGGCTGTTCCTCAGACAAAGGCCTTCTATCTAGAACAAAGAATTAAAAAACATGAACTTGTCCAAATTCAAAGACCAAATCCAGAATTGGGCATCTGAGATGAATACACACTTCTGAAAGAAATACAAAGGGCAAATACATATATGAGAAAATGTTCTACATCTTTAGTCATTGGAGAAATGCAAATAAAAACAACATTGAGATTTCATCTCAACGAAGTAAGATTGGTGACCATCAAGAAATCATCCAATAACAAATGCTGGTGAGGCTGTGGAGAAACAGGAACTCTTCTCCACTGCTGGTGGGAATGCAGACTAGTGAAACCACCGTGGAGATCAGTTTGGAGATTCCTCAGCAAACTAGGTCTAGGGGTCCCAGCCAACCCAGCTATTCCCCTTCTCGGTATTTTCCCGGAAGACCTGAAAGCATCATATCACCGTGATATATGTGCACCCATGTTTATTGCAGCACAATTTATAATAGCTAAATCATGGGAACAACCCAAATGTCCATCCACAGAGGACTGGATTAAAAAACTGTGGCATTTTTACACAATGGAATATTATTCAGCTATAAAGGAGGACAAGCTGGAGGCTTTTATAGGCAAATGGTCACAGTTACAGACCATACTCATAAGTGAGGTAAATCAGATGTGCATGTGTAAACTGCATATTGTATCATTAGTGTAGGAACCTATAGGTGGGAATATAAATTGGGAAGTATGAAGGGAGACTGCTCAAAAGTTGAGAGCAATTGGGATGAAAGGAAAGAGAACAGGAAGAGGGGGATAGCTGTGTGGGTATGTATATATGTGCAGGATGGCTGACATGGTTGCATCCCTTGCTCATGGATAGAAAGAACCAACATAGTGAAAAGGCCATACTACCAAAATTACTATACAGATTTAATTCAGTCCTAACAAAATACCATTAGCCTACCTCACAGAACTACAGAAAACATTGCTAAAATTTATTTGGAACTAGAAGAGACATAGAATAGCAAAAGTAATTCTGGGCAACAAAGACAAGGCCAGAGGCATCACGATCCCCCAGTTGAAATTATACTACAAAGTTACTGTGATAACATCAGCATGATACTGGCAAAAAATAAATAAATAAAAAATAGACCTGAGGATCAGTGGAACAGATTAGAAGATGCAGATATAATTACACACACACACACACACACACACACACACACACACAGCCACCTTTTCTTTGATAAAGGTACCAAACATTGGAAGAAAGCCTGTTTAATAAATGGTGCTGGCAAAACTGGCTCTCTACATGCCAAAGACTAAAACCAAATCCATGCCTATCACCATGCACAAAACAAAGGCAAAATGGATCAAAGATTTCAATATGAAAAGATTAACACAAGGGCCGGGGATATAGCTCTGTGGCATAAGCGCCTGCCTGGCAAGTACAAGGTTCTGAGTTTGATGCCTGGTACCAAAAACAAAAACAAAACAGTAACACTAAATCTGCTGGAAGAGAAAGTAGGTAAAAATCTTGAGACATAGGAGTAGACAGTGAATTCATGAACAAAATCCAAATTGAATGGGAAATACTTCAAAGAATCAACAATGGGGATCTCATTTAAAAGCTTTTGCACATCAAAATAAATGACCAACAGAGTGAAAAGCAACCCACAGAGTAGGAAAAAAATTTGAGCCAATTGTCCGTCAGACAAAGGACTTGTATCTAGAACATATAAAGAACTGAAAAAACTCAAACCCCCCAAATCAAAGATCCAATCTAAAAATGGGAACCTGAGATGAATGCTCACTTCTCAGATGAAGAAATATAAATATTGAATATGAAAAAAAAATGTTCAACATCACTGCTAATTTGAGAAATGCAAATTAAATAACTGAGATTCTATGTCATCCCAGAAAAAATGGCTATCATCAAGAAATCAACCAATAACAAATGCTGGCACGGCTATAGGGAAAAAGGAAACCTTCTCCACTGTCGGTGGGAGTGTAGACTGGTGTAACCACTGTGGAAATCAGTGAGGAGATTCAAAAAGCTAGGATTAGAGGTCCCCTTTGACCCAGCTATTTCCCTTCTGGGTATTTTCCCAGAACAATTAAAAACACCATACCACAGAAATATATACACCCATGTTTATAGCAGCATAATTTGTAATAGCTATGTCTTGGAAACAATCCCGATGCCCACCAACCAAGGAATGGATAAGCAATATTTGGTATTTTTATACAATGAAGTATTACTCAGCTATAAAAAAGATAAATGGGACATTTATAGGTAAATCGATGCACTAGAGACCATACTCATAGGTAAAATAAATCAGACTCACATGTGTAAATATCATATTGGCTCCCTAGTGTGACAAACTGAAAGAGTAAGTAAGTTCTAAAATGTACAATAGATATTATGGAATAGGGAAAAATTGTTCAAAGGGAAAAAGGAACTAGATCAGGGAAAGGGGAAAGGACAGTTGGGAAAGGGGATTAAAAAGCAAGTCAGTTGTCTCTGAGTTCATTAAAAAGAAAGGTTTGTGCTAATAATGATTAGAGAAATTTTCATGCCCGTATCTTATACCCTGAGCAACTACTTTAAAGATGCCAACATTTAATGTGTTAACAATCTTTTATGTTTTTATGAAATTTTGTTTTACCTTTTTTCTATAAAATTAAAAAAAAAACCATGAAAAAAGAGCAGAAAGCACGGGTAATACCGTCCAGGAGATAAAGAAGAAAAGGCGACGTCACAAATCACATTTTGAGCAGACCAAGAACCTATACCTGCTTCTGTATTACATCTGGCTTTAGCAAAGTTAGACACAAACAGTAAAACGCCAACCCCCACTGTCATCCAGGAAAGAAGACTGGATATCGGCCGTTTTGATGCAGTTGCCTCATCTTTTGGACTGCAGCCCAGAATATTCCAAACATCTCCACTGAGGCTAGAGGGAGTCCCCAACTGACCCCACCCCTGCTGATTGGGAATGCGTGGTGATGTCTGCCCCACTCTGAGGAGGAGGTTGGAAGTGAATTCTCTTTTTGACTACTACACTCTATTATTCAATATGTATAATCTAAAATACTCTAGTAAAAGCCTTTCAGCAACTATTCATTTCATTAACACACTCATTAATTACTAATCAGCCTCGTGATGCACTGTTTTTGAAATTGTTGTGGCCACCTTGTAAAAATCAGCTGGTTCAAAATCCCACTAACAGCCGGGCTAAATTCTCAACAATTAAAAATTTACTATTCTAATGTGAACGCAAAAATGTTCAAAGGGGTAATTTCAGAATGCAGAGTCTTTCTATTACTCAAAATCTAGAAAATAAGGAAAATACAGTGAAATTATTATATAAAATCTAAAACACAACATAAACGAAGTTAAAAAAGCAAGCTACATATTGGGAAAAGAATATTTCTACCCCATACTGCTGAGATGGGATATCCCTCTTGACTGGGAAAAAAGATCAACAGCTAAAAGGCAAAACGGGCAAAAGAGAGTATACAGACAAAACAGAACGGAAGAACACCCAAAAGTCTCAACTGGCAAGGATGTGCTACACTTACAACTACACTGGGTCCCATTTGGTCTTCATGGGTGAAGTTAGCAAAAACCACACAAAGCAGGCAGGGCACAAACAGAGGAACAGGCACCCTCGTGCACTGCTCACAGAAAACTGCTGAGTCTCCCACACAGGCAGGCAATATGGCAGCATCCATCAAGGTACAGTCTAGGTACCCTGTGATGCCAGCAATTAATATCTGTCTGTCTCTTTCTTTGCTTGCTCGTTCGCTCCCTTCTTTCCTCCCTCCTCTTCCTCCCTCCTTTTTTCCTTCTCTCTCTCTCTTTCTTTCCTTTCTCTATTTCCCTCCCTTCCTTTTGCCATCACAAGCGCACTGTCCCTCTCCCTCTCTCTTTCCTGATGCGGGGGATTGAAATTAGGACCTTGTGCATGCAAGAAAAGAGCTCTCACACTGAACCACATCTCCACCCCTCCACCACTAATTTCTTGAATTTATCCCACAGGTATACTTACATACTTGAAAGAATGACACATGAAGAAAGTTATCCATCACTATATTGTTTGGAGCTCTATTGTGTAAACAATTCAAAGAGACCCCAGGAGACTGCTCAAGTAAACCCTAACACACCTACCAAAAAGCACCAGGCTTTTGTGGGAAAACATAAGTGTAGAGAAAACCCATGTTAAATGAAAAAACAAAAGCAAGGTAGAACACTTTCATATACAGCATTTTATTGCATTCTAAAAGGGGGAAAAGGGCTATTCATATTTGTTTTATATATTATCATCTTGAGAAGATTAGCTAACACTCTAGCAATAGGGGCTACCTATTTGTGAGGGTAAGGACCAGGTGATGGGAGGGAGATGGGAGTGTATCTTTTTGAAATGAGCCAGGTATCACCTATTCAAAACTTAAATCAGCTTTTTAGAAAACTAAAACTTGAGTCTCATTTTTTGTTTCTGGCAGTACTGATGCCCCACCACTGAGGTACACCTCAAGCTACCTTTCCCTCTTCCCCTGCCTCCCTCCCTGACACAGGTCTTGATACGTGGCCCAGGTGGAACTAACCTTGTGACCCTCACCGTTTGGGACTACTGGCACGTGCTACCACACCAGGTGAGACTGAGCTTCATACCTCTGTCCTCTCCCTCCTGGGGCTATAATCAGCCCTCACTTCGCATCATAGTGGTCAGTGACTTGAGCTCTTCTTGCCATCCTTTGCCCAGTGGAGCTGGGTGCCCTCCCCTGCTTCTGGGAAGTGCTAAGATGAGCACCAGGAACCAGAGCAGCAAAACCTAAGGCCTCCCCAAACTCCCGGGCGGGAACTCTGTAGCAGTTCATGCAGCTGTTGGGAGGATTGCTACTGAGGCATATTTGGGAGTCCTCGCAAATTCCAGGCTGCCTTCTGCATGGAGGTGCAGGGCAAGGGGCGTGCATAGAGGGCCAGAAGGCAAAGGCGGCAGGGAGGGAAGCTGGTGGGAGCGCTTGCCTCAATCCATCCCTGCTCCTCCTGAAGAGGCCTGGGTCACAGGGGTGGGGGAATTCCTCGCTCTAGAAAGAGGACTGCAGAGGATGAGACTGGGCTGGGGCAGCAGTCAGAGCACCTGGAGAGGGAGTGCAAGGTGCTCAATGGCACATCCGCTAAGTCTAAGCAGGTGGGATGGGGAATTGTAGGTTTAAGGGGCAGATGCCGGCAGGGTGTCCAGCGTAAGGCAGAGCAGAGACTTGGGGTCCCCTGAGGATAGATCTCCATGTGGCCCATCTCTCCCACATGCAGCACCTAGCACAGCACTGAGCGGGGCGTGGGAATGCTCAGGACTCAGACCGACGGGGTGCCCACACCTACAGTGGGAGCCAAACATCTAAACAAGAGGGTCTACCAAATCACAATGCCACCTCTGGGGAGACTTAGAAACTGAGTGTCTATTTATCTTTGTTCTTCCCACAAGGTCAGGCTGGCTACTAAAGGAGCTAAAGCCCATTCTAATGGGACTGGGTACAAAACATCAGGTTCAAGTGAGAGCTAAAGGCTCCACCTCTTAAACTGAGATCCTTAAATCCAAAGGTGAAAACAGGGTTTTTATTTTAGTTTTTACTTTTGGATATTTGAAAATGTATTAGAAATCAAGAACTTCAGTAACTCAAAAACAATCATAGAAAGAACACATTAATTACATTATTGGTCAAGTGATCACTTCTTTACAAGGCCAATATGCTACCACTCTACAGTTTAAGATAAAGTAATCATGGATTCTCTCATTAAATCATCCGAATTCCTATACTATATATTCTCTGCTCAGATAGATATATTCGATTATACTTGGTAGATTAACTGACATCATAGCTCAGTACTTTAATGCACCCACAATCAACAAAGACAAGTCAGCCCATGTAAAAATTTGACTGCAATATCTATAAATTGGTTGACTCAAAGTAAAAAGGTACTAATCACTGCACGATAAAATGATTAGTAAATTACCATAGTGTTTTAATGATAAAACAGTATCATATGAATTAGCATTATATAGGTTGCCTGTGATTAGCCTCATATTAATATTATCAAGAGGATCAAGTATGGTGATTAAGACTGTACAGTAATGACTTTTTAAATGTCTTATAATTTTTGTTCTTTTATTTCTTGGAACCCAAAATTGAACTTAGGACCTCACGCTTGCCAGGCAGGTGCTGTGCGGCTGAGCTATATATCTGGCCACGAAAATGTGCCATAAACTTCTCCAAGATGATAAATTTTGAAGTATTCATTCTACTTAGAACTCATATGCCTTCATTTTATTGTATTGTATTGTATTTTTGTCTGTTAGTAGGAGGAATTGAACCTGCGGCAAATATGCAGAATTACATCCTCAAACATTTTTAAAATATTTTGAGACAGCGTTTTGCTAAATGACTAAGCATCCTGGCTTGGGCTTTAACTTTGGATCCTCCAGCCTGGGTCGACCAGAGTGCTAGGATTAGAAGCACGTACCCTTATGTCCAGCTTGTTTTCACTTTTTAGAAAAACTACACTTTGTACTGAAGAGAAGCACATGTTACGTCTACATTTGCTGATTCCTCTCCCTACTCCTAATCTCAAAATTGTCTATGAACTTAGGTCTCCAAAAGTTATTTTCACTCAAAGGCTAAATGCATGCATTATGATTTTTTAAGCAAAGCTCTAAATCATGCAAACATTTGAAAATTTGGATGCAGCACACATACATACACATACACATAGAACACCCCCCCCATAAGTACTAATTGAGAAACAAACTTGCTCCCCATCCCGCAAAACAAAGCAAAGCAAGCACCCACAGGGCATTCTGTAACTGGTACAAGCTGCCCACAAGCTG